>VDFB02276448.1:0-164100 GCA_007258455.2 Sequoia sempervirens | reverse complement strand
ATTCAATACAATTGAAGACATTGTGCTCTTGGTGAATTCTCTTGTGTCGATTTATCTTGTATGGTTCTTGTTATTTTATCTTTTGAGATTGCTTGAGAAATATTAGATATATGTTAGATTTAGAATTAGATATGATTCAATGGTGTTTATGGTTTAATACTTGAGGTGTTGCAGCAATCCTTGGTCCATAATTTTTGCAACTAGTTGATTGTTGGTTGCTTTGGAAAGTTAGCCTGGACTTTAATATTCATTGTGCTTGGTTCAATTGTGAAGGTTTGTCCATTTCAATTGCAATAGGGTTGTTTTGGATGAATTTTCATGATCTAAAAATATTTAATGCCTTAGAAGATTGCACTATTTCTATAAGATTGCAGATCCATCTGGGTCAAGCAAGAATTCATTTATGAGGGATTGGTCCATTTCAAGTGTTTCATCATCTGCATTTTTAATCTTAGGAATAGTTTTAAAATTAGAATCTCTCTAAAACCTTATCTCTTTTGCTCTTTCTTTTATCATTCAAGTTAGATTTAGAATTGAAAGTATCAAATCATATTGCTAGACTCTATAAATTTAAGGATTCAAAGATTTGCTTGTAGTAAGGTCCCTTTGTGATTACAAGCATTTTCACATTTATCACTGAGTTGTTTATGCATTGTCAAGACCTGACATTAGAGACCTTGGGGTTATCTCTTGAGGCTTGCTGATAGAGGTTTACCTTTCAAGAGAGATAGGATATTATATTCTGTCTAAGTTGTTGTGTAGAGCACCACCAACATGCCCTATAGCATTCTCATAGTGTTCATGACTTCTTGACCAATGAAACTGATTTTGTTGAGTTCTCCTTCCAAACTTTCCCAAAAATCTCTCTCAATCATTCTTAGGTCTTAGCAACTTTCAATTTCAGTTTTTGACAAGTGCAGCTATTCCAGTTTCTCTACTTTCTTAGTGTTATTTTTATTAAAGTATTATTGTAATATTTAATGGTCATCTTAGTTAATTAGTTGCTAGTTTACTTTCAGTTAATTTAGTTTGCTTTAATTAGTTTTAGCAACTTTCAGTATATTGTTTTTGTTCACTTTAGTTCACGACTGTTTCTTTTTAGAAACATAGTCTTGTAATTTATTATACAAGGATTATTCCTCTCCTTGTTCAATAACAAATAACGATAATCAATTACCATTTCATGGTATCAGAGCTTAGACTAATTTTTGGTGAATTTTTGTAATAAAAATTCATGTTTTTCCTAAGAAATTTTTTGGAAAATTTTCTTAGAAGTTTTTGCTCGATTTTTTAATAAAAATCGTACCTTTTCTCAACTGTTAAAAATCGCAAGGATTTTTTCTTGAAAATTGAGGTGGTTTTTTGGCAATTTTTTGTGCAAAATTTGTGGTTTTTTTACTCAAAAAATTTAGAAGTTTTTGTTCTAAAAATTTGTGGGTTTATCATTCTAGAAAATTTTGAGGGTTTTATTGCCTGAAGATTGTGAGTGTTTGTGTTCTAAGTTCGTGGGTCAATTTGCTATAGGGAATCGCAAGGGTTTTCTAAAGAAATTGGGGCGTCATTTCTCAAAAAATCACAACCTTCCTCAACTGTGTTTTGATCTGAATTTGTGGTTTGTTTCAGTGTCATTTTTACGTTAAAAACCGCGGTTGTGAATAAAAATTGTGGCAGTTCTTCCTGAGTTTGTGAGGGTTTCTTGCATTTCGAGTTGGATTTCCACTATCACATCTAAGTTTTTGCTCGTGTTTCTTCTAAGCCGCTGAAATCAAGCTCGTTTCGCATATTACTCTTCTATGTGTGATTTTTTCAACAATCGTGGGTCATTGCTGCATTTCGTGGGTTCCTGTAAGTTCCTCTTCAAGCACCTATGTTTTTTCTTTTACTTGTGCAATTCTAACTTAAAATCATGGGTCGTAGCTCTTCAAGAATTCGTGCAGCAATTTTTGGCATATTAGCTCTTTTTTGGCAATTTTTGATAAAAATTGTGCAATGTCTGGTTTTATTAAAATCAAGACTAGGGTTTCTACAGAATTTCATGGGTCTACAACTGAAGTTTTTGACATTTTTTTTTTCTAAAAAATTTGTACCTGAATCTTTGATGAATTTTTGGAAATTCGTGCCTCTAGGGTTTCAGACCGGAGGATCATTTCTTTTTTGCAGAAGTTTTTCTCAATTTTTGGAAAAATTGTGAGTTTCTAAAACTTTTGGTGATTTTTTACAAAATCGTGGGACCTATTGATCGCCTCGAGATTCGTGCCAACTAATTACCTCATTTTTCATGCCTTTGGAAAATGAGAGGGATGGAATCTTTGAGCAACATCATGTTGGAAAGTAGCCAAAGGTTCAATGGTAAAAACTACGACACATGGAAGTGGAAGCAAAGGATGCTCACTATTTTTTAGTACCGGTGTCTAGATTCACTTGTTTTGGGTACAAAAGTTCATCCCACCACTATGAAAAAGGACAAAAAACAAGTATGATGGTAGTAATCGAGAGGCGGTTATGCTTCTCAAGTTGTCAGTCACTGATGAGATGCTACCAAAAATACCATCTGGTAAGACTATTGCGGAGATCCGAAAACACTTGAAGGATCTTCATGAAACCTCAGACAAGGGCAAGGCGTTCTTCCTTAAGAATATATTGTTTTCCATTATGATGGACGACAAGATGTGTTTGCAGGATCACCTGATGAAGATCAAAGACATTCGCGATCAACCGGAGGCCATTGGTCGCAAGATGGAAGAGTATATGGTGGTCATTACGCTGAAAAGCATACCACAATCCTACGAGCACTTCATCAAAACTCTCAACATTACCTCCACCAAGGTTCACTTGAAGTTTGATGAGCTATGCAACAAGCTCTTGCAACATGATAGATGGAAGAAGCAGTTTGGGAGCAGCAGTGACACTCCCAATGTTGAACAAGCATTTACTACCAAAGACAATGGCAAAGGCAAGTCCACTCAGCAGAAAGGACAAGGAAAAAAGAAGGATAGCTCCAAGAAGTCTTTCACATGCCACTACTGTCATAAGATTGGCCATATGAAGAAACATTGCAAGAAGCAGTTGGCTAATCAAAAATCCAACCAAGAAGGGTCTCAGCAGCAGGCTCACGTTGCAAAGCAACTGAGTAGAAGGACTCTGCCTTTTAAGCATTCATGGCCAGAAGACCAACAAATTATGGGTAGACTTAGACTTGATGTAGTTAGTATAATGACCATTAAGGGAGGGTATTAAAGTATTATTGTAATATTTAATGGTCATCTTAGTTAATTAGTTGCTAGTTTACTTTCAGTTAACTTAGTTTTCTTTAGTTAGTTTTAGTAACTTTCAATTTATTGTTTTTGTTCATTTTAGTTCACGACTATTTTTTTTTAGAAACATCATCTTGTAATTTATTATATAAGGAGTATTCCTCTCCTTGTTCAATAATGAATAATGATAATCAATTACCATTTCAATTTTTATGCTTTGACCACCTTTCCTCTATTATCTCTTCCTCTTTGTGTTGAATAGGACCAATTGACAAGCATTTCTAAACTCTAAGACGGTTCAAGAACCATGAGTTTTTGTTTTGTGCAATTTCAACACAATGCCAAACTCACCCCCCTAAGACATTTGCATCCCCCTACACAGTTAATAGAACATTTGCACCCCCTAGCATGATCAAACTCACCCTTTGACAAAATACTAATCATACAACCTCCAAACTTTCTAGTAACATCTCTAAAACATTTCTAAGCATTTTCACTTCATCACTTTCCAATTTCCAAGTACACAAGTCATGTTTTTCCCTTTTTTCCTTTCTCATTTCCTAGTTTGCTTTCCAATTTGTGTTTCTAGTCCCAACTCTTGTGTTTGTTAGTTTAGATCAAGTTAGGACTGTATCTCTAATAATTTAAAAGTCTAAATTGATTTATAATTAGTAAACACACTTAAAGAAAGAAAACACCTAGTTTCTTAATTTCTTCCATCTCTTAACATTTATAAGATAGGGTGTTAGAGTTCAATATTTGTTCTTTCAAGTAGGGTAGATTAATTTCTCAAAGATAGATTTTCAAGGAATGGCAAAGGCTATATATATAATATAAGAGCCTTTCCCCCACAACTTCCTAGACCACCTAATGGGAAAACTAACTCCTGAACAAGAAACAAAATATAAATAAAACATTAACACAAGATTATAACATACTACCCAAGACATAATATAAGGACCTAATGACCAAGGGGGTGTCTCAATAAAAAGATACATGACTCTAATAACAACACATACAAACATAAAAAATAAAACAAACCCAAAAAACCCGACTTGATTGAAAGGGGAAACAATAAGATGATTTGGAGCCTCTAATACCCTATTCTACAACTATGCTAACCTAGTTTCCTAAAAAAATTACAATTGATACTTGTCAACCTATGCCCTATTACCCTAACACAATCATGTTGAGGCATCATTGATTCAACTTGCCTTTGATAATATATATTATGCATACAATGTAAACAACATATACATTGTTCAACCACAATGACCCTATTTTGTTCCTATAATATTTATCATGCATGCAATGTAAACTACACATTGTTCAACCACAGTGACCCTATACCTATAATCTTTAGGTAGATGTCTTTGCTCCCCAAACTTGTCAATCAATATTGATCACCAAAACCTTCAACCTCCTCCCTAGCAATCATGAAGGAAAAATGCTAGTAGCCACACCACCTCACTCCTCATCAAAGCTCCAAAGCTAAAAACTAAAATGGAATACTCTAGAAAGCCAAAACTATAACATACACACTAAAAAGAATTGAAAGTCATCTACTACCAAAATTTCCAAGTGAAAAGCTAACTAGAGATGGAAATGTTCCTACATCCTTTTGATGGATCCTCCAACCTCCATTTCGACCCACCACCTTAATTAGAATGCATGTTTAATCTCATCTTGTGTTTGGTAGTCATCTTCAACTTATCTTGTTCCTTCCTCTTAAGAAGGCTGTTGTGACCTTTCACACATCACCCATTGCAAATGGGGACCCCTAATTTTGCTTTGTTAGGGTCTTTTGGCTTGGTTTTGGTTTGTTTGTCTCTCTTTTGTTCCGTTGTCTTTCGGGGATGTGCCGATGCGGATTGAAATTTTGGCCAGTCTGAGAATTAGGGTTTGCTATCTTCCGGCCAGTTTGAAGTCAAATTGAGCAAGTGAATTGAAATCTGAGCATGGCGCTGCAGCAGTAAGCTTCCAACAGGTCCCTAGCAAAGTTTCATCAAATTCCGACAACTTACTATTTTTAGTAAGTGTTCAATTCAGGGCATTCTCTCAGCACTTTTGAAGTTTCGATCGTTACACTGCATCCAGAGCACATCAAGCTACTTGTCTACAAATTTTGAGCTAAAACTAACAACTTTCTATTTTTAGCAGTTCGGCCTTCGAGGGTCATTTTTAGGGTTCGCATGTTGGCCTTTCAGATGCATGTCCAGAGATTCTTTGTGGGTTTTTCGAGACCTTCGGAGTGTTATAGCATGCAAAATGAGATGATGACTTTCAATGATTCACACTTCAGAGGCTATTTTTAGGGTTTGCATGCAAGATTTCTTAGCGCATGTCGGCATAATCTTTTTGGGTTTTCCGAGAGCTTCGCAATGATGTGACATGCAGGCAGAGTTGATCACTTTTCAAGACTTGTTATTTTTAGCCGATTTTCGCATGTTCATTTTGGGTTTCGAGATCTCTCAAAGCGGTGTGACATGCAAACTCATCAAACGACTACTTGGTCGCGCACCAGCCACTTACTATTTTAGCGAGGTTCACTCCGGCGGTACCCGACGCGAATCATGCCAGACGATGACATGCAGCGAAACAAAGGTCAAGGAGCTCATCGCGGAAGCACATGCAAAGGCAATTAGGGTTTCGGCCCGTGACCCAAAATGAGGGGTCAAGCGCCCGAATTTCTGGCAAGTGTATCCCATCGCTTTCGGCATCTTTCAAGGAGTCCACTGGTAAAATTTGAAGGCAATCAGAGCACTTACTATTTATAGTAAGCCACTTCTAAAACAGGCTATAAATAGTAAGTCAACATCAGGCACCATTGTGAACGAGCAAGTCTACCGATGAGGATCACGTCATTCAAATTTCAAGATAAACGGAGTTGTGGAAGTCTCGAAATCAAGCAGTTGCTATAAATAGTAAACCACTTCCAAAAACATGCTATAAATAGCAGGTCAGCGTGAGGCATCACTATGAACAAGTCAAACAGGTGATGAAGACCCCATGGAGCGAATTTCAGATCAAACGGAGTTGCAGAAGTTTGAAAATCAAGCACTTACTATTTTTAGCAGGCCATGTAGAAGAATTAGGGTTTCCTGGAAAGTAGGGCCAAACACAAAGGTTACACAGAAGCAGCGTCCAGTCACAATCAACATCCTTCCGGCAATCTGCACACAAAGTTTGAGCTCATTCTGAATAGTTACTATTTTTAGTAAGTTGCTAAAAATAGCAGGTGCCAGCAACTCAGTCATGTCACGAGATTCGAAGCAAAGCAAAAATCCAGCCTTTCGGAGCCAGAAATCAGCTTGAAATGCAAAAGTTGCAAAACTTTCTAAAAATAGCAAGTTAGGGCAAGTTGAGGGCATCATGAACAATTCGCCCTAAGTCAAACAAAAAGCTAGAAAATTCATCTAAGTTTGGCAAAATGGAAGCTTGACACCCTCAAATCCGCTCCAAAAGCTTTAAGAGCCATGAAAATTCACTAAGTTTGAGAAATTTGAAGTCCAACATGCCAAATGCGCCTTAGCTACTTGAGGATGGCTGAAATTTTTTCTAAGTCCTTGAAATTTGAAGTGGGCATGGTGAAATGTGCCTTAGCTACTTGAAGATGGCATGAAATCTTTCTAAGTGCTTCAAACTTGAAGCTCAACCCCTCATATGCGCCCTTGGAGAGAAAGACACTTGAAAATTTTCTAAGTTATGTAAAATTGGAAGCACACCCCCTTGAATGCACCTTTGACTGGGAGGAGTTGAAAAAAAAAATCTGAGTATAGAAAATTTGAAGTTTAACCCCCCATATGTGCCCTTGACTCATGGAGAGCTTGGAAATATTCTAAGGCATGAAAATTGGAAGGAGGCACCTCTATATGCGCCTTAACCCAAGAGCAAGTATGGAGAATTTTCTAAGGTAAACAAACTCAAAGCTTGAATGGTGAAATGCGCCTTCACTTGGAGCTAGAGTTGGAAAATGGAGTAGCACCCAACAAATGCGCCTTAGCTAAAGGGGAAGATGAGGAAATATTCTAGGTGTTGGCAATTGAAAGTAAAAGCCCCCAAATGTGCCTAGCCAAAGAGAGGCATGTGGAAATTTTTCAAGAGTTAAAAAGTGAAAGTAGAGGGGGGTCATATGCGCCTAAGGGCTGAAGGGGAAGTTTGATATTTGCTAAGTGTTGCCAACTTAAAGCTTGGACCCTCATATTGTTACATCCCAAATTGTGACGTTACAATTTACCATCACTAGATAGAGTAAATGTGAATTCTAGAGGTGAATTAATGATGCTTGAACCTTGTTTTCAATATGAATGATGTTTCATTTGATGTTATTCTTGGTGAAATATTGCATAAAGGAGAATAGAAGGTTATTGATTTATGAATAATCTAACTTTTGAAATGTTTCATGTATTCTGCTTTGTTATGAGCATATGACTGCCGATGTCATGTCATGGTGTGCAGGTATGAAGACTGATCCTCCGGACAGAGGAGAGATATCACTCGGGGAGGAACTTGGTCGGGTAAGCAGTAACGAGTACCAAATGAGCATACACACACATTATGAACAGTACATAGAGAAACAGGTCAGATAAGTTAGACATCCATAGGCTTAGGAGTAAGATTTACTTCCCTATGCTTTATATGATGTGATTGAATGTTAATCTGACTTTACTGTGAATCCCTGTGAATGAACGTAAATGAAATGAATGTGATGCAGGACGAATAGGTACGTGTACACATGTATACACTGTATACACATATCTAAATGTATAAACATATCGACACGTATGTACGTAAGCAGATGGATATGCTCGTACATATGTATCGACATGTATATACGCATACATATGTATATACATAGAGTACATGTAAACATGTTTACACGTACACATTCAGCCTGGTATCTTGATAAATGATATTCAAGTATTATTATCTGAAGGATTTAATTATATATTTATATATGATATATATATATTAATAATAAGATTATTAATATATATATTTATATATATAAATATTAACACATAAGAAATGTATAAATAATAATAAATTTATATATTTTATTGATTAAATATGTTAATATTAAAATTAATATTTATTTATATATAAATACGTTTATATAAAAATAAATATTAATGTTTAAATTAACACAATAATAAATAAAGTATATAAATAGAAAATTATTAAAAGAAAACAACAATTTCAATTGGAAAGGATTAAATTCGCATTTTTGTGGAAAGGATAGAAATTCGCATTTTATTATTTTGAAAGCATAAAGTAATTTTGATAGCCGTATGAATCATTTAAATTTTTCAAAATACAAGGCAAAAGTGGAAAAAGTCGAACTTATGAAATAAATAGAAAAAAAAATGAAATGAAGAACTTGCCGTGAAAATGGCGGAACTCCTGCACAGCTGGGAATGGGAGAAGACAATGTCAAGGGTTTAAACCAGAAAATAGCGATTAAAAGCTGAGCTGGGTCGATTTATAACTTAACCTAAAACGCAGCAAAAATATCATGAAGAATTCTGACGCCTGGCAGAAAAACGTGACTGTGAATTTCGTTTTGCTTTCAAGTTGAAAGATTCTTCGAATTGCTGGCTGTAAAGGAGTCGATTCATCATAAAAGATCATGACTAAAGGATTGGATGCATGGCAGGTATCACTTTGACTGAGTAAATAGTGAAATTTGTCAATAAGCATGCCCAGAAATGAGGAAAACGTTTTAACTGCGGCCTATAAATACCACACAAACCTTCATTCGAAAACATGCTTGGCTTTCTGATTTCTGACGTTTTTAGAAAGAGCTTGTCACTGCAAATTTGAAAGCAAATATTGTGAATTTATGCTAGTTGTCTGTTCAAAGTGTTTTAATGAGTGCTGAGTATTCTCAGTTATAAACTATTGTGAGATTGTGATTTGGAGAATTTCTGCTTAAAGATACTGTTGGCTAAGAGCAACAATAGAAGACTTCTGGAGAGGCATTACTGGAAAAAGGAGCTTAAAACAGGCATGATTCTGGATTTAAGTTTTAACCTTTAAAAGTTGTTTTCCTTACTGTCTTATATTGCTGACTGTGTTAAACTGGAAATAATGAATTATGGCAGTAATCAATCATTTTGATAATCTTAAATTGCATGATGAATAAAATAATTTCTTCTTATGCATGGGAAAAAGATAGGAAATGACAATGTGGTTAAGGGAATTAGCTTAATACAGTTCATTATGTTCATTTTTAGTTTTAAAAGATTAAAATGGAATTTGGAATTTGAATAAAAGGAATTCAAGGGGTTTAGAATGATTTAGTAGAAATGGAAATTTTGGAAAAAGAAAGGATTCTATTTGGTTATATGCATTGATAGGGAATAATATGCATTGCACTTCAAGACTGTCTTTTGTGTATGATAGTTGATTGGTAGTAATAAATGATTATGCAAATGTTTGAAGTTCTAAACTTGTATGATCTCCGTATATGGAGAATACGTAGAATATGTAATAAATTCTAGGAACGAAATGATGTTTAAACAAAGTGTAATCCTAGCTTGTGTTAT
Organism: Sequoia sempervirens; assembly: GCA_007258455.2. NCBI lineage: Eukaryota > Viridiplantae > Streptophyta > Pinopsida > Cupressales > Cupressaceae > Sequoia > Sequoia sempervirens. Next base: position 154,298 of record VDFB02276448.1, on the reverse strand, counting down.
TAGGTTAACATTAGGAAGCTCTCTCCTAGGATAAAGAATTCCGGAAACAGGAGATAGGATAGCAAACACTTGCTTAAAGACTCATTTCTAGTAAACTGTTTGAGGTAGGTAGTCTGGGGTATACTAAGCCCACTGAAGGACACGGCCTACGCGTAGAGTAAGGAAGCCCAAAGGCAAATCGGCCCTGAGTAGTGTAAGTGATAGATGACTTACTCAGTCGTTTACTGAACCAAAATACTATGGCCATAGTAATGTAATGTACCTACGTCCTCTTTGATTAGAAGATGATTACATTGTCAGTTCACAGTTGTCCAATAAGTACATACTAGGTTGAGATTGTGGGATACAAGAATCTAGTGTGTAGGACACAACACTATGCTCAGTTGGTAATCGTTAAAGGATACCCAACCAATCTCCTCTTCGAAGGGAGGGCCGTTCATTGCAAAATGATCGTGCGGGGGACCGCATTATAAGTCCGTGGTTGGCGGAAAAGCGCCCGAGTGATGTTTCTCCTCCACAGCAAGCGGCCGATGTACCAAGATTTGAAAGGAAGGACTCCTGGACATTCTTACTTCTATTTGTGCAAAAGCTTACGAGCTATGTATGTAATTGTATTACTTTTGAACTCTGATTTGTATTTGCAAAAGAAATGTAATTCGTGTGGAAACATATTGTAACTTGTACGTATTTATCAATAAAGAAAGGAAAAATTTTATTGTATCATCTTTGTCACTTGTTACCTTTACATGTTTAAAGTGAGAATTGGAAAATTTTTAATTTATCTTGAGAATTGATTACACATATGCCTTGATCTTGAGGAGAGGTAAGAAAATGTCTAAGGCAATGAAACTTGAAGTAAGACCCCTTGTATGCGCCCAAGAACTTGAAGGGAGGTAAGAAAATTTTTTAAGTCTTGCAAATTAAAAGCTAGCCATATCAAATGCGCCCTTGGAGATGGAGTTACAAAATTTTGCTAAGTGTGGTAAACTTAAACCTTGATACCTCATATGCACCCAGCTAGAAGGGGAGACTTGAAAACATTCCAAGTGTTTTAAATTTGAAGCATAACCCCCTATATGCGCCTAAGGAAAGGAGTTGGCATGAGGAATTTTTTTAAAACTTGAAGAAGCTACCAGCAAATGCAACTTGAGAAGCTGAGGGGGTCTGAAAGTTTCTAGGGAGTCTAAAAGTTTCTAAGGCATGTGAAATTAAAAGCTTGGCTACCAAAATACGCCTTAACCTAGGGAGAATGATTAAAAGTTTCTAAGGCAGGCAAACTTGAAGTGGAACACCCTATATGTGCCCAAAGTAAGAGCAAGTCAATGAAAATTTCTATGGCAAGTAAAATGAAAGCTTAAGACTCCAAATGCGCCTGGCTTGAACAAGTAAACATTGAAGGTTGATAAAACATCTAAGTGTTAAGTACCCCCCCATCTCATACGCGCCTAGCATGAAGAGTCAATTTAAAAAAAATTCTAAGGGGAAATTGAAAGTTACCACCCTTGAATGCACGCCCAGAGGAGAAGAAAGAATAAACCTTGGTGAAATATTTTGCAAAGGTTGAAAATAAAAGAATTAAATGTCCCCCTTCGTAGTGATGCACATGAATTTTGCATTTTCTGAGAGGAATTTTCTTCTAGGTACTGGATATCTTCAACAAGGAGATGATTTTGAAATTCTTCACGCCCTGCCGGAGACTTTAAGATGGAAATTTTTCTCGGACACCTGGTTGATGAAATTTTCTAAAGGAAATAAATTATTTCTAAGGTAGATGGGTTGGAAATTTGGCTAAGGCAAAAAGGGGGTATCATGCTGGTTGGTTGGAAAATTTTCTAAGATAGAGAGGAATCAAACAGCACCCTCTAAACGCGCCGTCAAGTTGGATAAAGTTTCTAAGGCACAACTTCAAGGTACACAGGAAGCAGAGTACAAGATGGAAATTTGGCTAAGGCATGAAGAATTTGGAGATGAAGTGAAACTTGAATATCAGGATGATATTTGCCCATGATGAAAGGTTGTAAAGAAGGCAAAGCCTGCTGAAGAAAAAGAGATGAGCCCTATCAGATTCGGATATCATTCAAATCTTGGAAGTCAAAGCATGGAGATCTGGTAAGTAGAGTGGATTTATATTGTAAAGTGTTTTGATGTCCTCTTTGTTTGTTTTGCAGGTTGAACGTCAGGGCCATGGCACAGTGACTTGGAGTAATGAAGCAAATAGTCCAAGATGATAAATCATGAAGGAAGAAAAGTTACAAGAAATGGCTTAGTGTTGGAACAACCTAATATGCACTCAATTTAGAGAGGTAGATGGCGAGGAAGAAATGCTCGAGTCCAAGATAAGAAGACCCTTCAGGATCGGAGGTGGAGAAATAATCACCCCCCAAGCAAGTACTTTGAAGTTGAAGAACAACATCAAGAAGAAAATCATCGTTGAGCAAGAGAAAGAGGTTGCAAGCTTGATGTTAGATCGAGAACGTGCATGTCGTACCAGTCCAAGAAGTTGAAGAAGTGTGAACGCGTCTATGAACAGGAATCTTCTAGAAGATGGTGGACATTAATTGTTCATTTATTACTCCACTCCTCTTTTTAGGGTTAGGGCTTATGTGGCTCGATCTGAGCCCTCCATCTGATTGTAATCTGAGCCGTCCATTGGACTTGGCCAGCTATAAAAGGGACACCCCCCCTCATTTGTACGAGACTAGACATTAGATCATTAGAGAATAGAGAGACAGCTAGGTAATAGCTTAGAGATAGCTTAGTATAGATTGGTAGGATAATTTGAAGAAGGAAAGTTTTTCCTTTGAAAACTTTGTAAGAAATTGTTGTGAACACTCTCTCAATAAAAAGAGTTTTCATTGATGGTGAGTTTCGTCTTTTGTTGTGAGTAGCTAAAAAAGGTTTCTTCGTCCTTCTGATTCGAATAGTAGTTTGAAGTAGAGTAAATTTCATTTCATGCAAGCAAATAGTAATAATGGAATGTGGTGTTTGATCTAAACAAGCTTCATTTATCCATACCACTAGCGGGCTCACTGATGGTGTGTTCGCCTTTTGTGGTCAACTGGAAACGTTGTGGACCTAACTTCAATCACAGTTTGAATGATGGTATGCGTCGTTGTGATGGGATCTTCATGTCAAGCGGTGGTTTGAATATCTTTAGTCACCTCCCTTGAAGATTGCACCGACTCCGCGGAAGCTGTCCGATGTGAGGCAAAGCGAAGTCTGGTTGAAGTTTGCTGAAGTTGAGCTCCATATCCCGCACTTAGGATAGAATTTAGACTTTCTAAACCTTGCACCCATTTTAATTCAGTACTTTCTAGTTAGTTAGGAAACAAGAGCTTTACAGACAAACCTTTAGAGCATTTAAATCCCTTTCTCCGCTGTCGAACAATTTCATAAGTCCCCTTGAAATACCAGCAAATCACATCGAGCCAACTGAGACTATCCGCTGCATGAAGGAACCTTGGAGTTGAATGCATGATCTTTCTAGCAATCTTAGCATGCAAGAGATTTTGTTCAAGAGAGGATAGAGTCGCCGTTGGTAACTTTATTCTATGTTGGTGCGGTCACGAAAAACACATCAACAGGAACATAGTGTACGTGTATTTTTCCTTTGACTTTCCTAAAAGAACATTGCATAATGTCTTGTTTTTCCACACAAAACAATTGATTGCTTTCTTATTCCTTTTCCTACTAGGGGGCTTGTCATTATCAATGTTCGAGAAGGAAGAAGAAGAAGAATCTATGGGATCATCACAATAAAGGTGACAATAAAATTTCTTATACTTCAGTAATCTATTCTTTGAATTTTTATGCTTGTGTTTTGTGGCTACAACAAAGGCTTCTTCAATTTTGTACGCAACTTTTTCCTTAGCAAACTAACACTCATGTTAAACAAAAGTTCACAATAAGTATCAAAATTGGCTTGATTGAGTTTGTTTGTGAGCTAGAGCATTTCCAAGAAATTAGTGTAATTGGAACTAAGGCCATTAAGAATGATAGAAATGAGCATGTCATTTTCAAGTTTCCCACCATTGGCTAGTATGGTTGCTTGATGTCTTTGAACCTAGACACATAATCTATGACATCCTCCTCATCATCTGGCTTTGTGTTTAGAAGTTGCATCAACAAATCATTTTTCTTAAAGGCATGTTGTTTATCATAAAGATCAAGCAACATCTTCCATGCTTACCAAGCTTCTAATTTCAATGCTTCAATTTTATATGCCCTGAAATTGCAAAATATTCTAAGTCTTGTGTCCTATTTGTCGCTTTGGCCTACCTTACTCGTCACTAATAACCAATTAGAGATCTCCTAAAATGAGCCCCCTTTGGCAGACTTTACACACACTATTATGCTTTGCCTCCTCTCATACTTCAATCATGTGCCCAAGTTGCAAAAATCCAAAAAAAGTCTATGTATGAGGCTTTCTAACTCAATTTCTGGCTCAAGATGGGTTTTCAAGCTTTTCAATACCAACATGCTTTCCCTCTATTCCCCAAAACCCCATGCTTCTAGACTTCCTCTAGGCCCTTTGTCTATTTCAAATTTTCAAAATTCTAGCTACCCAAGTGCCTTGTCATGAAGTTCCCAAAACTTCCATGCCTAGCTCTTCCTCTTTGCCTTCAAGCCTAATATTTCAAGAATGCACCTAAGTACCACATAAACAATTTCTTCAACTCTAAAACCCTAGACTCCAACATCTCTCTATTTTGTTCGTTGTGCCCCACACTTCACCTTTCTTTGTTCTTCTCCCAACAGGTTTTTAGACTTGTTAGTTGTCTCCTTTGCGTCATTTCCCCTGATTTTTGCCCCTCATCAAGTTCTCCAACCTTTGTCTACTGCTTTCCCCTAAAGTGATGTAACATCACGCAATCCTAATCCCCAACAACTTTCCCTTTCCTCTTTCCCTACCTTCACAAAAGCAGTATCAAGTTTCTCCTAGCCTTGATCTTGCTTCATCATACTTTGGCATCAAGTATTACTTTTCCTCGATCCTCAACCACTCTCACTCTTGTTGTAGGCTTTCAGACATTTTCATCCCCTTTTCCCCAAAATGCACCATGGGTGTCACAACCCCCAAATCTAGGCCCTTGCCATTTTGTTAATCATTTCTCCTCGAGCCCTTGAGATTTCACCTACCTTTCTACATTTCTCCTGATGATAGTGAGTCTTGCATATTCCTCAATCCCTACCCTACTCCCCCTTGTGCCTTCTCCTCTTTCGAACTATTGAGATTCATAATGCACTCATCCCCCTAGTGTAAAATCGTCATGTGACATCCCAAAGCCCCAATTCCCATTTCTCAATCCTCCTTGGAATCTCGATAGGTGGTTTCTTGAAATCCCAACTCATCGGGCCTCGGAAAAATTTTCACCTCTATGCTACAGTCAAGCCTGAGTATTTGCAAGTCCCTAAAGCTCATACTCATTATTCCACCTAGCACCCATGCACCTTCAAAAGTATCATTAATACTCAGAAATGAATGCAGCAGACATGTACACTCCCTGAAATCTCACTAATATGGCATTGAGTCGATCAAAGGCATAGATCCACACACGAGGCCATGTGAAGATGATAGAGGTAGATATGGACTCCTCAACGCCATAAATGAAAATACTCGATGTTGGAAATTTATAACCGATTCCTAGGCTACTCTTTGAACATGAGATGGACATTTTAGCTACCCCCAATCAATTGAGCACCAAACCCAAGGACACTTTCATTACATGAGGATGTGCTAGTGCATTGAATGCTTTGACTAGCAAAAGAATCTTACAACCCTTGGTGACTTGCCAAAATGTATGCAATTGAAATGTTATAAATTCAAGAATGCAAAAAGATAATAAAAACTAGTCTTTGAACCAATTTTCTACCTTGGTTCCTAAGAGTATATTCTAGGGAATCAATCAATGAATGTGCCACATTGTTAAGGATTGATATTGCTTGTATGGGCTATAGGAAAGCATAGTTGGGTTGGGTGATTTCATTGTAGATGTCTCCATGGCAAGTTGTAATACTTCATGTAATGTCCCCTTCGCAAGCATAAGCAACTAGCAGAGACCCTCAACCTATTTTAATTCCCATAGGTTATGTGGAATGTAAAAAGGGAATAATTAATTAATTAATTAAATTAAGTTGTCTAAATAAAGCCAGTTTTTAGACAACTTATATTTAATTAATTGTTTTTATTAAATTAGGCAGTTTCATTAAAAATGGCTTATTTATGGGGCCCAAAACATAAAGTTAAATTATAGTCACTTTTGGAGGGAAAATGAAGAGCTATGGGAAATAATATTTATTTATTTCCAAAAAATGTATAAAAGGGGAAGAGAAGGTGAGAAAATTCATTCTTGGCATTTTTCATTTGTAAAACCCCAACTTTGGAGAGTGGGCAATTTTTCATCTTCTACCATAGGACAAAAACCCTCTAATAAGATTTTCAAGGACATAAACCCTCCCAGCCGATTAACAGGTGGATTCATACAGGATTCACAGGTGTGCCAAACGTTTGGAGTTTGTGAAGAAATTTTAATAGTTTCATTTTAGAATTGTGCTAAAGGTGAGAGATTTATCAAATATATTTGTGAAGCAAATACTAATTGATTCTACTCAAGAGCAACGATTGGTTTTCATCTAGATGCCCTATTTTCAATTGATTGCCCTAACCACCCATTTTGAAGGAGAATAGAGTCCGTATCAATGAAGTTTGCAGGTATTTGAACTAAAGATGAATTTGCACTTGTATGAGATTAGCGTTGGGTATTATGAAAGGTCGGACTTATTGTAAAGAGCCATAACATCGTATTATGAAAGGTTGGACTTATTGTAAAGAGCCATAACATCCACTAAGGCAAGGCATTGCAGGTATTCATGACACTTTTGGAGCTGCATTATTCAGGGACCAGTCATAAAGGAAGGCGTTGCATTTTAATTCCTTGTTTTCCAGATAAGCAGCTACTCCATATTGAATAAACTCCTTTCTAAGCTGTGGCAGTTGAGGAGAGTAAGGAGGTGTGAGAAATAAATAGGAGGCGAGTCATATGTTGGGCCCAAACACCAGCCGCTCAGTTTGAAGTCTGCTGTGATAAGTTTGGAGGAGGTGAGAGCCAGGGAGAAATCACTGCCTGCAACAGAAGGCAACAATACTATTACCCAACTGTGCTACAATTTCACCCTCATTCAACTGTCCTAAGTAAGCCGCAGCATTATGGACCAGACTTGAAAGATTGACAAACTGCAGCAATTATAGTGGGCTACCTGTAGATGACTACAGCAGCATTCTAGAGTTTAGATTTGCTTCAGATTAATCTGTGTATGCATGGTATTTCTTCCCGGCAATGATGATTTATGTATTGCCAAACCTGTGTACATTGTGATAAATGAAATTTATTGTAGTGCTCCACTGAAAGAAAAAATCTTTATTAGTTTAAGTTTGATTATTATATGATCATTTTGTCAAACACTTGAAAATTCAAGAAAATTAGCCTGGTACATCACACTTCAGGAGGATCTTCAAACTTGGTTGTAGATCCTCTCTTGCCACAATTGCTGACCTGGTGTAATGAAGATTTGATTAATGTCGCAACATTATAAAGCATTGCAAACTCTTTGTAATGTTCTTCTCTTTATTACATGTGAGGTATTGTTGATCCAAGATGGATTATTAAATATGCGTAGTTATGTAATATTTCCCTGTTTTTATGATTCTATTGCAGTCCCATATGGCTATCTTTCCTTCTTGTGTGTTGTAAGTTTGTAACTTTGTTGCCCTCTGAATTTGGCACTGGTCAGGTTGACTTAGATTTCAATCATTTTCATTTAAGAACATTTCTTTCTGTTTCTGTTGTAGCTTAGTTTCCTGCCTTGCCTACATGCATAAATCAGCATTTCATTTCTGCAATATCGTAAGGGATTCATACTTGAATGAGATGCTCAACGGTTTAACTTTATGCATGTCAGAGTCCTGCTCAACATTGCAGCACATTGCTTCAATTATGAACATCTTTAGCAAGCTAGTGTCAGATAAATCTCTAGAGAGTTGTATTGATAAGATACAAGATGCGTATGCAGTATAAAATGTTTAGGGGACTCATCTTGTGTGGTATGATTCATTATAAATACTTAGGTGCATATGCATGCTTGTCCATAACTGCTATTAGTGAGGTCAAGCAGGTTAGTTCCTGACTGCCATTTGGGCATGGTAGTCAAAGCCTTGTTCCAATTTCTCTCCTATTAGAAGGCCTCAACGGAATTACCCCCTAGGTTCTGTAAAGCCTGAAGAAGAAGAGGATTTGCCCTAATCCAATGAATTGGTCAGATACTGTCCTCTCCTAGTTGGTGTGCCATTCTCTCGGCCTGAGATACATTGTTCCCCTTGTCTCATATTGAGTAATGGTGCTAGAGGAAAGGTCCCACAGTTTTGGGAGCTAACAGAGTGAACATGTAGATTTTATCAAAGCCAAAGCCATCTAATATTTTTGTTGAAATGTGCCAACTTCGCAGCATCAGAAGAAGGTGTGGGTTTTGTCTCAACCATCTCCCACATATTATTAAATATTAGGGTGTTTTCCATGTTTATGCTCCATTCTTTATAATTTTTTGGTGTTAGTTCTACCTATGTCAGAAATTAAACTCTCTTTGTAATGGCAAAAGCAAGAAATATCGGGGTATCGATTTTGACAAAAAATGCACCCATGTTACACCTTATACCACTATGAATTGAAACAATCTTTTAAAAAAACTATCACTTGCCCTAATTGGTGCAATTCCATAATACTTAGTTTTTAGGATAAGACTTCAAAACACCACCTTATGCACCTATATACCCTTTATTGCAACCAATTATTTATTTTGCACAAAACAGAAATATCCAATATTCAGATTTATGAGTCCAAAACTTAGACACGTGGGAAAATCTTTATACCTGCAAACCAAACAACCACCATTGCTTAGTGTGAAATCATTTGTTGGTTTAAACATGCAATTTTTGACTCTGATGTTGCTTTACAATTTTGGGATAGAATCCCAATATGTAAGCACCTAGGACATTTCCATTTTGAAGGGAGGCTGATGATAGGATGGTAACAGGTTGATTTTGACTGAAACAGCAGGCAGATTTTCTAAAATTGCTTTGTGCAGGGCTTCATTAAGTCCATCTTTGGAAAGCACATCTCTTTCCCAAAATTGTATACTGCATGCGATTAGGCAAATTATAGATCCATGGCAGCATCACAGTAGAGATCAAGATTCTTCTTAAACAACATCTATGTTGTGGAGTAGTTGCCTTGTACACAGGATCTGAAGCTTTCCAAAAACAACATTGGCCACAAACAAACAAAAAAAACACCTGATACCTCAGACTAAATGGAGCATACTTCAAAGTTCCCACAGGTTAGAATCATGTGAGTACCTACAGAGAAAGAAAAAATTAAAAAGGGATGACAGGAGACATTTGGAATTTTAGAGGAAAACAAATAGCAGCAGGTCATCCTCCATTCATTCCTCAGATCCATCACATACCTTGCATGGATGGCTCTGGTACCGATTGTTGGTATTTAAACTATAGATACTCACAAAAAATTGAAAGCTCGCATCATGAAAAATGAAACTTGTCTGTATATTAATTTCTCTCCCAAATAGATTTTCAAGGAATAATAAAGACTATATATAAGAGCCTTTCAAGGAATAACAGAGACTATATAGAAGAACCCTTCCCACACAACTTCCTAAACCACTTCACAGGAAAACTAACACCTGAACAACAAACAAAACATAAACACAAGATAATAAAATAAGAACCTGAAGACTAAGGGGGTTATCTCACTAAAGAGATGCATGCCCCTAATAATAACAGATATAAACATGAAAACAAACAAACCAAAACTTTGGACCACAAACTTACAACAATGCTTTGCTCATATCTTTTAGCTTACTCTTTTGTGGGAGCTTCTCTGCTTTTTCAGGCTTGTATTTTGAGTCATTTTCTGTTATTTTTCCATTTTCAACACCATGACCAAGGAAAAACCTTATTTGATTGAATGTTCAAATGCACACAAAGAGGTCCCAGCTCAATGAAGCTTAAATCCTCTACTAAGACCCACTCAAATCCCACTAAGTAGCTTTCTAAAAGGCTCTCAAGTCACCATGACACCTTCAAGCCTCTAAAAGTAAAATAAGTTCTTCAGAATGTTGAAGATTTGGGATTGGCAAAAGACAGTTTGATGGCTTTGAAATTATGTGCAAGTACCTATCTGCCCTAATACTCTCGACACTTGTGCTAGGCATTGGCTTTCACTAATGACAGCCATCACCAAATTCAACTAGGCTTGGATCACAAGGTCTCTTAGGGCCAAATAGTTAAATGTGAAGGCATCTATTAAAGAAGTCAAACTTCTGGCTGAAGATTTAGCCACCACCGAAAACCATATCAACAGTGCCATCTTTTGAGGAGTTAATAGCATTGCTTCACCCAGTAAAACACATAAGGCTTCCCACAAACTCAAAGAAATGAAAAAGGACTTGGCTAATCTGAAGCTATTTGTCATGTCCCCTCACTAGCTAGGTCGCCCAGCAGAGGGAAAAAAAGGTGTTTTTTAACACCAATTTAATATATTTAAAAGTAAAATAAAAATAATAATCACAAAATAAAATAAAATATTTGATATTTAACTTTGGCGCTCAATTCTGAGCCAACTTACATTTAAATAAAATTAAATTAAAAAAGAATAAGTTGAATGTGCATGTCGGCCTACTCTAGGCCCTAGCACCTCCTCCAAGCACCATTTATATATTTGTTTTGTAACAAGGAGGATCATCTGGAGATTTTGGGCAGAAATTTTAAGTTTAACTTGAGCAGGTCAGCTGGGAAGCAAACCCTAGCTGCCTACCCAGGTGAAGACGAAAACCTTGATCGCGAATTTTGCTTAGACTTATCATTGTTTTGTTTTCCAAGATAGGAAAACAAAATTGCAGGGAAACCCGGGGACACATACCCCCCTAAAATGCCCTATCCCTATCCTTGGGGCGTCCCGGGTACAGGGGGACGGCTAGGGATGGTCCCCTAGCATCCTCTTTTTTTGCAAAATCATGGGAAACATTCCGGACCCGAGGGGCGGTCAAAGGGAAAGGGGGATGGCTAACCGTCTCGGGAACGGCCAAGGGACGCCCGAGCCATACCTCGACTGTCCCCCACGTGATGGCATGTTTTAAACCAAAAAAAACACATTTAAAAAAAATTAAAAGCCCAGAATTCATGGCTTTACTGGGCCCCATCCATTTTTGATACCCTTATGAGGAAAAAGTAACTCATTTCATTCATTTGTGAGTTTGTTTGTGAAGGAGAGAGAGCAGCCAAGGGTTTGAAGTTGCAGCCATTGAAGGAAGAAGAACAGCAGTTTGAAGGAGAAGAGGTTGAAGCTAGTGTTGTTGGGAGTGCAAACCCACCAAAGAGGTATGCATTTGCTTTCCTTCTTTTCTTTTTACATTTTTTTGCAAAATCTCAAGCATACAGTGTCTAATTTTATTTTATTTTCTTTTGCATTTTTTAGTTGAAACTTGCATTTAAAATATAAAAAACATAAGCAACAGTGGGGGTGGGAGTGATAGTGAAGATGAAGTGCAAAATAGAAGAGAAAGTGGTGAGGCTGTTAGTGGAGAGCAAACAAACCCATAACATTGCCCTTCAACAGTCATGGAATGCTATGCAAAGCACCCTTTAAACAAAAAAAAACTTTCCTTCAATATGTTACACCCATGGGCCAAAGACAAAAAAATTCAGGGGGGAGTACAGTGTGGTTTTGCCATGTTTGTGAAAAGGAATTTAGGGGCAGCTACACAAGGGTAAGGTCTCATTTTTTGGGTGATGTGGGCAATGGAGTTAGAATGTGTCCTAAGTTAAAAGTTGATGAAGCAATAGAGTGCCAAAGATTGCAAATGGAGTTGGATGGGGTTCAAGGTGGGTCATCTTCTTTTCCAAGTGAGCAATCAACTATGCCTATGCCTTCCACGATTGGTAGTAGTGAAGTTGCCACAAGAGGAAAGAGGAAGGTGAGTGGTAGTGGGAAGGGAGCTTCAAATGAGTCTATGTTTAATAACCAAGCACGATAAGCCACCAAATCTTCCATTGCCAAATTCTTTTTTGCCCATGCCATCCCATTTCATGTGGCCCATTCATCTTATTTCAAACAAATGGTTAAAGATGTTAATGATATAGCAGCTTCGGTAGCTCCTTCCAGCTCAGCTCCTTCGTGGAAACATAAATTGAATGATAGCCGTTGGCTATTCAATTTATATTTATTGTTATCGTTTATCTTCACTTTGTATGGGCCGACATATGAAGATACGAATTCATCTTGTTCCGTTATCAAGAAGACACTTAATACATGTTTATTATTTGGAGCCGACCTCATTTTCCTTGGGATTCGATCTTTAAGGTGGCCGACCTCTTGTGAAGAGGTGAGAATATTCTTTCAGGCCAATACATGTTCAAAGAGCCTCGAACAAATAAAGTCATACAGGTTATTTTGATTGAGGCCGACATTGATTGCTTGGAGCCGACATCATATCTTGGAGTCATGATTTCTTAAGAGGCCGACATGAAGGATCTGTCTTTCCATTCATTTGTATATATATACAGATTGTTCGTCCATTGTTATTATCCAAGCACCAGACCAGTTCGATCATTTACACAAGTGCGAATATATTATCTGATCAAGAGTGATCATATCATACAGGGCGAAGGTACAATTAGCGAATTTTGTCAAGTGCGCATCAAGGGCGAAGTTACTGCTAACAGAGTTCGGTTGTTCACATTAGATCTGATGATCAAGTGCGAACTTATCTGATATTCCAATGCGTATACATCTGATGCTCAAGTGCGAACTTATCTGATATTCTAGAGCGAATATTCTAGAGCGAACTTATCTAATATTCATCCATTTTATTTACAGTTCGATACAAGAGAAGTGTGATTCCATTAAGAGCAGATCGAAGATCTATTAGTCTGATTTCGATATCAAGGAAGAGCTTGATAATATTCTGTTTTTTGCATCAAGCTTTGGTGCTGTTGGTTGGCCTTGCAATCGGCCGCATTGTAAAGATCATTGTTGACTACTTTAAATATAAGAGAGATCTTTGTTGCTGGGTTTTTTCTCCCTCAAGAGGAGGGTTTTCCCAGGGTATATGCTGTGTTATTATCTCTGATTTTGAATTATTTTTTGTGCATTTACATCTGATCATGAAATTTAACAAAAGATATAGCCACTATTAGTCCTTCATTCATACCCCTTGGAGATCATAAACTACGCACCACCCTCCTAGACAAAGAGTACTCCAAAGTTAATGTGTTAATGGCGGATATGAGGCGAACATGGATGAGGACAGGGTGCTCTATAATGATGGATGGGTGGACTGATGTTAGACATTGGCCACTCATCAATGTCATAACCTATTGGCTCTTATTTTCTTAGAGCCATAGATTGTTCGGGGAGACATAAGGATGCAGACTTCCAGTTTTCCATTTTGAGAGATGCCATAGAGGAGGTTGGGGCTGCTAATGTGGTGCAGGTGATCACCAATTCAGCATGTGTGTGCAAATCGGCTAGTTTGATGGTGGAAGGTACTTATAGGCACATATTTTGGACCCCATGTTGTGTTCATGCATTGAAAGACATAGGGAAGTTGGATTGGGTAAAGCAAGCAGTGGCAGAAACTAGAGATATTCAAATGTTCATTTGCAATCACCACACCTCACTTGCTCTCTTCAGATCATTTTCAAAGGAGTTTCTCAAACTTGTTGAGACAAGGTATGCCACATACTTCATTTTGTTTCACTTTCAATTTTTCAAATTTTGAAACTTCAAAGTTCAAACATTTCAATTTGTATTCATAATTTGATTTCGTTTTAATGAATCATTGAATCAATGCATGTAGATATGCCACATACTTCATCTTGTTGGAGAAGATGCTTGAGGTGCATAAGCCTCTACAATTGATGATGGTCAATGTAGAGTGGACTAGATGGCCTAATTCAAGTTCTTCTCAAAGAAAGACCATCAAACAAAAAATCCTCAATGACGATTTTCATATTAAATTTCTGATTAGTGGATTAGTGGTCCAACGTGAGGTAAGACATATTAGATTGCTGATTTTCATATTAAATTTCTGATTTTAATATTTTAATTATATTGTTCAATGTTCCAACTTTTGAAGTTTCTAACTTGTCAATTAATTATTTTGAACTTTTTGTTTGCATTTTGCAGATATATTTGCTCCTTCATCTCGCCTATTGTAGATGTCATCCGATATGTTGATACAAACTCTCCTTGTCTTGGAGAGATATATGAGACATTTGACAGTATGCTTGGGAAGATCAAGCAAACAATTTGGGCAAAGGATCCCACTTTGGATTTATATGAGCAACACATTAGGCCAATTGTGACGCAGAGATGGATTACAATGAACACCCCGCTTCATATGGTTGCCTTTGTGTTAGAATATTATATTCTCTATTATTAATGGTCAATACTACTGTTGCTACAGTAGTTCGTACGTGAGGTAGTTAAACATTTTAAATGTCTACAGTGATCTACCTCCTCTATATATTGTAATCATCTCCTTCTGTTAATTCAAGCAATTTTAAGCAATTCTCCCAGCTAAAATTGTTTCATGGTATCAGAGCTGGTCTGAGCCTGTCTCCCTCACAGGATGGCTCAGGATTTTGGGAGGGTTCGGTAATTCGCTTTTGCGTGTGAACTTTCAAAAAAAATTTTGCAAGGTCGCAGGGTTTTTTGTTTTCTAATTTTCGTTAGTTTTTCTAACTAAAAATCAAAACCCTTCTCTGCAAATTCGTGGGTTTGTTTCTGAAGGAAATCGAGGGCTTTGTCGTCTGAAATTTTTGTGGGTTTTTTCGTGCCATTTCCTGGGCGTGATTTCTACCTTGCAGGCTTTGTTTTCTTCACTTGGCATCACAGGTTCATGATTCTTGTTTCTAGGTGTCACCTGAGTCATTTCGTGTCATTATTTGGCCGCGTTTTTCAATCCCTTGAACCCGCGTTTCCTTCAGCTGTTGGTCACGCCTTTTGGACACCATTTGGGGCCGTGATTTTCAAAAACTAAGCGCGTGTTCTCCTTCTCCCAGTTTGCGTTTACAGTTGTGTCATTTGGGCGCACGATTCAAAGACTTTGTGAATGCGTTCTCTATGTGGCGCGATGTTTGCATCTGGCTCTGTGAGGCACAAAAATCTGTTCGCAGTGTGGACGCATGTTTCTAGACTTTTTTTCAGCTCTTTCTGGTGCCGTTTTCTGATTTTCGACTCTGATAAAATGTGTTTTTCAAACTTTATCGATGTTTTCTTTTTTTTCTGCAACCTGAGTCATGAATATTCGATTAGGGTTTGGCTGAAAAATCTCCTGAGTCTTCCTTGGCACGGATTCGAAAATCTTGGTCGCGGACTTCCCGAGGGTCTGGTCGCACGATTTTCCTGTCTTTTAGACGCGCACTTTCTCACCTAGTTTGAACCGGAGCCGCTCAAAGAAGGATGCGTTTTTTGTGTCTTCTTCTTCAGATGCGCGATCTCTGAAAAAGTTTTCCTGCAGCAGATTTTAGGAGGTGTTTTCTGCTCGTGTTTATGAAATGCAATTGGTGAAGCCACGTTTTTTACAAATTTCTGGTGCATCCATGGCCGCCTAAGGTTTCTGCGAATTTTGTCTAGGGTTTTGACCCTCCAGTTCAAGGCAGAAATTTTTTTCATTTGCAGATTCCTTGTGATTTTTTGAGAACTCAACTGGGTTGGTCTCCGATTTTTCTAAGTGCTTCATTTTTTGTGCCTCGATTTTTGTGCAGATTTGTTTTGGCGGCTAGGGTTCCAAACCCTCTGGAAAAGCCAACAATCGATGTATGGGTTTTTTAAATATTTTTTCCCTTAAAAAAATCTGTATGGGTTTTATTTTTATTTTTCCCTTACAAAAAAATTGTATGGGTTTTCATAATTTTTTCCCTTAAAAAATTCCAGGAGGGTTTATAATTTTCTCCTCAAAAATTTAGAGTTTTTCTTGTATACCCTAGTCAGGGTTTCTGTTGTTTGGGAGGGTTCTCTGGTCTTTGGTTTTTATCGTTTTTTCCAAAACAAACGATGATTTGTAATCTTGGGTTTAACGATTTTTTCCTCAAAAATCATAGTTTGTTGCAGTCTGTTTTGGTCGCACTTGGAGTTGCTAGGGCAAACATCTACACAGCTAGCTTTTTGCAGTCTATTCTCGAGCGTCATGCTCATTTGCAAAAGTTTCGACGGTTTGCTGATTTATCCTCAAAATCATGGCAGTTGTTCTCGGTGTGTCTCTAGTTTCAGGGAGGGACAGCTCTGTTACCCAACGTCAGGTTAAACGTTTTGTGATGACTTCTAATCAACAGTTCTGCAGATTCTGGAAGGGTTAGTGGCAGACTCATCTCAAGTGGCAGAGTTAATGGCAGGCTCTTGTCTCTTGTTGCAGAGCTTTCTAAAGAAGGGGCAACCTTCTCTATTTTTTTTCTGGAAAGAAGGGGCAACCTTCTCTGTTTTTTTTTTTTCTGGAAAGAAGGGGCAACCTTCTCTGTTTTTTTTCTGGATGGTTTTTGGTACTCTTGGTCATCAACATTTTGCAGATCTAGGGAGGGTCTTAGCAGCAACAGAGTGTTCTGAAGAATTTGTGACCAAACGACCTGCAAAGTGTTTTTTGTAGGCTAGTTAGATGATTGACCATTAAGGGAGGGTGTTAGAATATTATATTCTCTATTATTAATAGTCAATACTACTGTTGCTACAGTAGTTTGTAGGTGAGGTAGTTAGACATTTTAAATGTCTACAGTGATCTACCTCCTCTATATATTGTAATCATCTCCTTTTGTTAATTCAAGCAATTTTAAGCAATTCTCTCAGCTAAAATTGTTTCACTTAAATCCCAAATGGTATGCACCAAGGGATGGTAAGGTGCCTGCATGCGATGACCTTGAGGTTTTAGATGGGTTCACACGGGCCATTGATAAGATGTATTCAGCAGAGCAAGCTTCACTACTTTGGACACAATTCCTAGACTTTGCAAATCTTTGTGGCCCAAACTTGAGTAAACCACAGGCGAGGTTGGATAGAGCTATATTAGCTCAAACAAACCCTATTGGATGGTGGAATGGTATGGGAGGGATACACCACAATTGAAGACACTTGCTACTCGCCTTCTTGCATAGGTTGCCAATTCCTCTGCTGCAAAGAGGAATTGATCCACATATAGCTTTATCCACTCCCTCAAGAGGAATAGACTTACCTCTAGACAAGAGGAGAAGCTAGTGGTCGTTCATAGTGCTCTTCGGCTTCAGGATTGGCAACCTCCAGAGTATCGACAGACTCCAGCTCTACGATGGGATATTGATCCCAAGGACGTGGCCTAGGTAGATGAGGAGGAGACAGCTAAGGGTTAGGTTGGGATTTTGTTGGTTGAGGCTAAGGTGGACCATCACAATGGCAGTGACTCAGAGGATGACTCCGATTTTGATGCAGTATGGGAGATCCTGTGGATTAGGGGCAGTAGTGCTACTGCTCATTGTTTATTGTATTTTGATTTCCATATCATACTTGTTGATGTGTGTTTTATGACACACCGAACACTCTAGAATAAAGAGTCCAAAGATGCTCTATCCTCTCTTGAAAAACTACCTCATAAGCTAAGATTGCAAGAAAGATCATACGGCAATTCCAATGTTTCGTAAGTCAGGTGTGGATAAGCTCAATGGGCGTTGTGATATGCTGGTAACACAAATGGACCTATGTCAACAAATTATGCAAACGTAAGGACTTAGGTTGATTTGACGTTGAATGCTCTATTATTTTTTGGGATTTTCAATTTTAAGATTTTAAAAAAAGGAAAAAGGGATGAGGGTTCAAAAGTCCTATACTATTCCTATGAAATCAAGAGGCAGTAAGATTAGGTGAAACTAAGGAACAATACTTTGTTTCCCCATGATAACAACAACTACACAAAGCAAGTGCAATCTTCTAGGATTTGTGCTTAAAATTTCTTTACCATGAATGATACCATCAAGAGAACAATATTATACCAAGTAAGTAATTGAAGCATCCACATTATAGGCTCAGTCTAACTTTATGCATTGAATGAAAACCATCCATCCAAAGAAAGTATGAGCGAAAGTTCCACCAATCTATACTATCAATCTATCATTCATCTAACATGCATTCAAATCAAATACTACTTTAATCTACTCTATATGGAAGAAAAATATGGAACCATGCAACCACTTGAAAATAGAAGGATTCAAAGCAACTCATGCAATATGAACTTTATTCTCAAAGCAATCTTAAGCAACAATTTCATAAGTCTCTCTCCCATTGTAATGAGATGGGAAAACAAGAGTTTATATAGAATTTTGAAAATGAAATGCACAGCCAAGATTGATTCAAGATCAATGGCAGAGATTAAAAGAAAGTAACCCTAATTAGGGTTTCCCAGAATACAATCAGTTGACAACAAGCCAATAGTGAGTGAACTTGTGTGAGGAGCTATCTTTGTGGGGGCGCATCCTTATCCTGTCGAGTGGCATTGTACTGGACGAATCTGGAAACTATTGTGTTGACTTCCTCGATCGTGACAAATGGCAGCATGTTGACCTTGTATTCCAACAGGTCCATATCGTCCGAGCATTCTGCAAAAACAATTTCCCACTCTGATTCTTATCGCTGGAAGGCATGCACGATGGACAAGAATTCGGAAACCTTAGTCAAATTTTGCTTGAGGATTGGCCTAGTGGTAGCGAAGAAGATTTCTTGAACTTTGTGCTTCAAGTTTTCCAGCTGCATGTTAATTGCCCAAACAATGTCCTTCTCAAGTGCATCTATAGCCACAGATAGAATCTTCTCTCGGATTTCCTTTGTCCACTCTTCAACTCTGATGGTATCAACCTTCACCTTTTCCAAAGCTTCATTCCGTGTAATCAATGCCATGTACCAACTGTTGAAATCATACACAGCACCTGCTGCAATAACATCCCATCGATTAGTTCCTGTTTCGAAACTCCTTTTTAGCACCTTGAGACAAGGAATGATTCTATCGGATATCCGAGAATTGTCCCTTACCAAAGTTGCAATTCTTGAGAGCCTGAGGAAGTTTGCCCATATGCCAATGCCGGTTTTTCGCAAATACAGCCACTTCTTCATCTTTGATTATCCATTCTTTGGTTTCCTTGGTTGTAGTCTTTTCTTCTTCAAAAGTCTCTTGGGAAGTGTTCATCAATGGAGGAGTCGTTGCTGGTTTGATCGAGAGGCTTGGTTAAATGTTGGATATACTCTTTCAGTCATTCAACCTCTCGTTTGTATTCCCTCTTCTTTGCTACCTCCTTTTCCACCTTGCTTTGATAGTAGTAAGATTATCTTTCCACTTCCTATCCTTTCGTGGTTGGGCCCAAGTCGACAGTGGTGATGGTGTATTCCTGAGGAGTAATACCCTCCCTAGACTTATCAACTGTCAGTACAACAATTTGTATTGTACGATGGCCAACTTCGTCTCTTTGGATAGTGGAGAACGTTTTGGCAGGCTTCCTTGCACTAACTACTTCCAATCTGGCTAAGAAATCGGTCATGTCATCTTCTTCTGGGACTTCTTGTTCTTTTATTTTTAGCCTCTCCTTTAGCCAATCTGGGATAGTGGGTTGCTCGATGTCTTGTTCTTCTTGAATACCCTATTCACACGGAATTTCCTGAATTCCTTTAAGGGCGGAAATCATTCCCTCTTCAAATTCACTATCCAAAATATCAACCTCATTGTCAAACTCCAAAATCTCAGTGCCTGTGGGAGATGGAGGTTCTTTGTCTTCTGGCTGAACAAGAATGGGAGAAGGAATCCTTATGTCTCCCAAAGACTCATCAATGTCTAAAATCTCATTTATGTTCGCGAACACAGCAGAATGAAGGGGCTCTGATTTTTGCTTCTTCCTGGTAAATTCTCATCTGCAATCCCCTTTCCATTTGCCTCCCTCCTTTTCTTGGGATTGGTGCTCTCGATTTGCTCATCTCCTTGGGAAGCGCCAACATTTGAAGAGTAAGATTTTGCTTCGCCCATCAAATTATAAGTCAAAGGCATACCCTTCAGCCATAGCTCTTTAATCTACCGGTCTGCCCACCATTGCAAGTACTTGACAAATGGTCTCATGAAGGTGGTCAAGTCTCCCAACTCCGGTTCGAACCGCTTTACAGGAGGGAGAGGCCGATTTTCATCAAAACCTAGCTGAATATATTCACCATCATCTTCCAATTGATCCGGCACACGGAAGAGCTCAATAGTCCTGATTAAGTTGACCGACAATCTAGACCATAATCTTTTTCTAACATCAAATACATCCGCAGCATTGGCCCAGTAATCTTCCAAATCTACCTTGTGTTTGTACTTTACTCCATTCACGACCCCGATGTGATGATGAGGGTTGAAATTAGCTCTAGACCGATAGGACGTAAATGGATACCATTGCATCTCTAGCTGGGCGCCTTCAACTACCTGTGCCAACGAGCAAGATTCTTCCATATTTCCAATGAAGAATGGGAAAGTGATGGCTGCTTTTCTTTTTACTCTCTAGAAGTTTTGATAAGTTTCAAGTTGTCGAAGAACCTCAAGCAAAATCATTTTGTGGGTGGGATAAATTGGAAGCTTGAATGGTCATCTCGTGAATCCCTGAATTCTAATGTAAGTGAACCTCAGAAACTGGATGTACCAGGATCCGTATTTGCCGATAAGGCTCTTAGCTTCATGGGTCAGCCTTTGATGCGTTCCTCCTTGCAATATCCTCGTGATATACATCAGGAATGCATCATGCGCTCTTCTAAAGTGAGATTTGGCAAATAATTGCAATTGGGGGTAGCATTCATATACTTTGAATTCATTTTCTCCATTGCCCACAACACCTTTGCATATTAATCCGGAATATCTATAGGCTCTTGCCAATAGATAGATAACATAGGAACTCATATAGAACGATTTAGTCCTCTCCAAGTTCATCAACTGCTCATGGATGTTGTCACTGATCATCCTCGACCAGTTGAACATTCTGACTCCTGAGGTGATCTCATCGATGAAAAAGTACATCCATGTTTCGAATGGCGCACCTTGAGGACAGCCCATTATCCTGTTCAAAAGCAAGATTATATCACCGCGGTCTTCTTTGAAGTTTGTTCGGCACAACTTCTTAGGCATCTTCTTTGCAGAAGCCCTTGGCTTTTCCAACCATGACTTGTTGATGTTGGTCGCACACTAGTCTATCCAGTCTTCAAAAATTCTCCTTGCCTCATCCTTAGTCTTATATGAAGTCCGAACGTAATGAGGAATGTCAAATGCTTCCTGGATAGCCAGCTCTCCGAGATGTGCCAAAATCCTTCCATCGGGAGCAATGATTTGTCTCTCTTCTGGGTTGTAATGTCTGGCACATTCCACTATCAACTCAACACACTGTACAGCTGGAGGAAATCCAACTGCTTGCGAGATACCATTCCGCACCATTCTTTGAGCAATGGTTGTTGGCAAGAGTCCATTTAATCCATACATTCTCTTCTTGAATTCCTCAAGGTCCACGTGTATGATGTTTGTGACTATGATGTTCTTCCATTTGGAGTTAATCTTTGATTCTTGTTGAACTCCTTTGCTTGCGAACTTCATCTGTGCTTTCTTCGAGGATTCTCCAGGGGTGGTCATCAACCTACGAGAAAAGAAAATATATTAAATTTAAAACTTTGATTTAAATTTTTCTCTAAATTTTTCTCCTTGAAAATTCTAACTTTCAGCCTATTGAAGGTTGCATTCTGCGAAAAATCAAGCTGAAAGTAAAAAACACTTAGTAAATTTTGGTAAGGATAAATAAAGACAGAAGTAAAAATGAGGAATTCCATCAAACTCAAGAATTATACTCTTACTTAACCTCAAATATTCTATCTCTCTCTCTCAAAATTTCTCTCTCGAAAAAAAACTCTATCTCTTGAAATTTCTATCTCTCAAAATTTGGAGAGAGCTTAACTTCTTCAATCGAACTTGTGAAAATGACTTGTTGAAACTCATTATAAAGTTTGGGAAGTTCGATCTAATTTAGCAGTTTCACATTTTATCTTAAGTTCATCGAACTTAGACTTGTTTTCTTCTCGTTTATCAAGGCAGGTTTCCAATTTTCTCTAGGCGCTATCTTCATCTTTATCCAAAATCTTTAAGTTCATCTCTTGGAGCTCGAATTTTCCTAAGTGTTGGAAAATAATTAAAGGGGTTAATATATGAATTTTTTTATTTTTTATCCTTTAATATTTTCATTTGTCCATGTATTTTTGTTTATTTTGGCGAATTTTGTCTAACTTAATGGATTTTTATTTCTCTCTCCTTCCAAGTTCAAACTTTAGAGTTTTCTTGCCATATTCTCTTCATGGCGAACTTCCAAGATTTCTTTCCAAATGTTGGGCAGACTTCACAAACTTCTTTCCATTTTTCATCTTGGCATGGCGGATTTTATAAAATCCTTTCCATTGTGCTTTACAAGGTGGGTCGGACTTCCTTCCTTGTTTGCCATCTACTCTTTCTAGTCTAAGGGCGGACTTGGTGAATTTCATTCCAAAAGGTGGCGGACTTTGGAGTGAACTTTCCAAAGGCATGACGGACTTCCTAAACTCTTTGCCATTTTCATTCAAAGTCAGGTCGGACTTCAAGAAGGTCTTGCCATTGATAGGGCGGACTTGGAGAATCTTCAGACATCCTCCTTGGGCGCACTTCCTCAGATTTATGTCATTTCAGCCATGAATTTTATGCTTGTCACTATGAATCTCTTGCCTTTTGGTTGACTTTTCATGCTTTTCACCTGATTTTCATATTGATTTTCCAAATTTTTCAATGCTTTTTTCTGATTTTTGCTTTATTTGTGCATGCTTTTTGATTGATTTTTGCTTGCTTTTCTTATGATTTTTCAGATTTTTGCATGCTTTTTCAATCTAAAGGTGGAAACGTTGACTCCATTATCAGTGGGACCTAGCACTTTCTAAAAAAATGAAGCTTACTAAAAATAGAAAAAGCAAAAAAGCAACTTTCTAAAAATAGTAAATCTCAGATTGGTCCAAAAGTGCCAAAAATGAAAAAAGCAAAAAGCAAAAAAACAAAATCCCTAAAAAGTAGGAAGTCTCATAATTGACCCAAAGCACAGGTGATCCTCGTCTTCCGGGCCTTCTAAGCGCTTCTATGACGTTTAAGCACAGTTTCAGGCTTGAATTCTCTACTTGGCTTGGGTGATGACTCCAGACTTTGACTTGAAACTCTCGGAGCGACATAGCTTATGAAATTGCAACTCAAAGTTAAACCCTAAAAGCAAACCACCGAGGGTCCCCATTTGCAATGGGGCGATGTGTGAAATAGGTCACAACAATACTTTAAAACTATATGGCAGCAATGTAGCCTTTGGGCATTTTGATATAAGTTTATAAATTATAACTTGGAGGTTGTTTCATGATTCATGTATGTTAATTTTGAATTTTGTAAGCGTATTGAGTATTGACAAATAATGTTGAACACAAATGTTATATGTTAAGGTTCTATAATATATATTATGCATGCCTTATCCATGTTTTCATATAAATATTTAAAATTTCCCTATATATTTAAATTTTTCCCTATATTTTGTATAGCCTTCCCCCCGCCGTCCCCAAATTTGGCCTCAAAATTTGGAAACTTGAGGACTCATCCCGCCATCCCCAAATTTGGCCTCAAAATTCGGAAACTTGGGGACTCGTCCTGCCATCCCCGTCCTGGAAACTTGGGGTAACACTGGAAAACTGTGATTTAACCTAGCTAAGTGCCATCCGGTCTACAAGTCAACATTGGTGATTAGTTGCAGCTCATAGCAGCACCATTGTCTGTATATTCCAAGGCAGTGCCACTGTCTGTATATTCCAAGGCTGTTGAGAGGGATTGATCCTGATTCTAGAATCAGGTTTAAGAGCTGTGCCTATCCTGTGAAGACCTTTCCAAGTGCCAGCTAGAGCAGATCGTGTAATAATCAACCCCAATTTTTTTTTTTGGAAACTTCTCTACTGCTGATATGATTTTCTGAATATGATTGCCCTTTTTTTTTCTCATGATTTGTCATAGTTTCATCAAGTGAGTTTTCTGAGTTTGTTTGTTTGAGTTTCCCAAATGCCCATTATGATTTTGACATGCCAAATGATACAAAATATAATTGCAGAAATAACAGAAAGAAAACTTATATAGAAAAGAGTTCTATCAGCTTCAATTAACTTAGAATAATTACAGCATTAACAGTCATTTTATGATCAGACATTAACTCAGAATATTACTTATTTCAGACCTGGAAAAAGAGCCCAAGCAGCTGCATAGACATCTTCTTTCTTGGCACAAGCAACTCCAAATGAAGACCCTCGAAACCCTTGTGATAATCACGCCAAGTATACACCTCAATCACCTCCGAACAGTCACAGCAATAACCAACAGAGAGGCTATCCAAAGATGGTATTATCATCCATAAAGGGGCGCACCCAACAGTAGGTCGACTTGGCCAAATAAATTCAACACTTCATCAAAAATTACGATCTTGTACTTGTTGCAATCACCTAGATGAGAGCAAGAGATTGAATCAATACCCACATCGGTAACTTAATCCATTTTGGAGATACAAGCAAATTTTCAGGTTCAGGTCCAAAAAAAGAAGTGCCAAGAAATTAATTAGAAACACACCAAAATCAGCACCAAACCACACCAAACTGAAAAGGAGCAAATCCACACCAGAACCCAACTGAAATCTCCTCAAAAGAACCGGAAAATCTTCTTTTTTTTCGCCTAGATGTGATTCCTGATTGAAACCACCAATCACCAGCTTGAGCAGGTCTTTCACTGTCAAAACCAGCCTTAGATTTTGAGGGTTTTCATCCTCAAATTCGTTTCTCAGACTTTCTAGTACCATACCAGCAACATCTTTGTAAGCAGCCAACTCCAACATAAGCAAATGAGAGCCAAAAGGTCACTTTATAGAAGGTGAGAGGGAAATTAGGGCAACTTTAGGTTTTGAATCATTTTCCCTCCAAAAACCTTTTAATATTTTTGCTTTATACTTTAAAACATTATCAAATAATCCTCAAAGGGATGTCCTGCTCATAAGGAAACTATTTGCACTTTTGTAGCCTTCTAAAACGACTTAAAGTCATTACACTAGGCGCCCAAGCTACTTTTTATGTCCCCTTTTGACCCTCAACATTAAAATAATAGTCCACTTTTCGAAGCATTAATCAAATATTTAAATGATTTAACCTTAGTAACTTTATACCAACTAAATATGTGTTGCTGTGACAAGCCCGACCTGGTCCAGCCACCCGAAGAAGACTTACTACTTTTAATAGCAAGTGACATCCCAAAAGCTCAAACTGGAGAAATACTAATATGCGCCGAAAATACCGATATGCGCTGGAAATACTAATATGCACCGGAAATACCGAAAAACCCCACAAAAAGTACTAGCACAAGGCATTAAAGCTCATCCAACAACTTCCACTCATTGCTCAAACAGGAAACCCTACACTACTCTGCCTGTCAAACTAGTTACTAAAAATAGCACTTACTAAAAATAGTAAGTGAGTCAGAACTAGACTAATCCAAAAAAGGACATCGAAAATGGGGACATTACAGATCGTGACATTTCTGGAGATTATTGCAGTCCTTAAACATCCATTCCTATTAGTGTCAGCCTAAAGAAGGGTGCCACACGGCTAGAATAGCACTCAGGCCAAGAGGGGGGCAAGCAGATAGTTGCAGGCATAAAGCTTTCTCATGCCCTATCCCAGGGTTTGACCATAGATCACTGCCATTTGAGGCCACTTTGTGGAAATTGTTGCTGATCCAGGGTGAAAAGACTGGTGAATACCGAATCCATTGAGTTTACTGAGAACCAGGGATTCATACAAGGAACAGTATGTCCTCATCAAGCCCTAGAAGTTGCCTCCTGGATTCTGGGTCACCCTTGAAAGAAGATTGTTGTGACAGCACCATTGCAAGATCTGTAAACTGGTAATTGTATCAGAACAGAAAATTCAAATCAGACTAGTTTTTGTAGCTTTTTCTTTGCTGTACATTACTCCAGTCAATATTAAATTCAAATCTGGATTTATATCAGAGATTTTCAATCAGTTTGGTTTGCTGCTCACTGTTAGATCTCTGAGTTTTTGCTAATGTGTTATAAATCTGAATGATGTTGAGAAATGAGAACGATAACCCTACCCCAGTGATTTTGAAATTTGTAAAACCCTAGGATTATTACACTATTTGTCATGCAGCAACAAGTCAAGGTGCAAGCAGCTGGTCCTGCCATGAGAAAAAAGTAAAAACCCCTCAAATTGCTCTAACACTATAGCTCCCCTAAAGGCCGGCCCTCATATGGTGGATTTCAAGCAAGAGTTGTTTCTCTTGAGCAAATTTTCAAGTGTTTAAATGATATTAGTGGTAGAGGCCCACATGCATGTGAAACCTTTCATGGAGGAAAAAAAATCATGGTAAAGGTCCTTAGCTCTCTGCTGATGCCGGGAAAAGTTATTCGTGGACAGAGAAAAGCAAGGTGGTAACAAAGGTTTCACATCTGGATCAAGGATTTTAAATATTGCTTAGCTTTTAATCCATGTTTACCTTTAAATCTTGATATTAGCTTATTAAGAAAGGGTATGCCCTTGATTATTAACAGTTATAGTTCCAATAATCATGGCCCTGGTCTGCAGTCTCTGCTGGTTTTTACCAGCTTTCTCAAACTATGTCTCTTATGGCTTAGATACTTTGGTAATATTTTTTTGAAACAAGTGATTTCATCATATATATTATATGGGCTTCCTGAGAAATCCTAACTCAGTTACCGCAAAAAGCTGTAAATCTGCTACTCTGTAATGCTTTCTCTGCTTTTTCAAGTTTTCTGTTAGCATACATTTAAAGTGTTTTGCCTGTTTCAAAAACATTATATATTGTTTTTGTAGGGTAAAGATACAGTTTTCAGTAAATCCATTTTGTGTTCATTCCTGTTGCCCCTCACTCCAATTCTTTTCAATTTGGTTGATCATTGCTTACATGAAACGCAAATTGATTTATATTTATCAGGTAGTCAAAATGTTTACTGCCAACCGACTGTCAAAATCCAATCATACTGTCAGTTTCGATTGCACCGAAGAACCTAATTTAGCAAGCAGGATTGATGTTGTAGTCAGAAGGCATCACTGTAACAAACAGAAACTGAATTTGGGTATTAATGATATCAGTTCAGTTATAAGTTACAAAATGCGAGTGCTAACTGAGAAGAATGTGATATAAACAATGACCTTTCTTTGGGCATCAATAATTTTCTTTTATTTGGAAATGTGACCTTTTCTGCTTAGTAATTCTAGGGTGAAGTTATGAGCCGCCTATTTGAGGGGTGAAGTTATGAGCCGCCTATTTGAGGAGCTATGTGATTAGCTTTTCACCGCAGTTTTATGATTTGTAAACACAATCAATGCTCATTTGTATGCCATATATGTTACACCAGAAGCTCGTCACATATTCTTCTAGGTGCGTCCCATTGCTATTACGCCACAACCCCTTGGACCTTTGGAATTATATTTTGACTATAACCACAAATTTCATCCGGTTCTCTAAAGTTGAGCATACTTATTCAACTTACTATTAAGGCCTTCAAGTCTTTTTGGGCAGCCAAACCCCACGATGGTTCTGTGAAAGCCCTATTTTGTTAACTGAACTTCAAACAGAAAATAAGGTTGGTGTCAAGAATACACAAATACCTGGAAGTCAATAATGCCAAGATAAGTAACGAAGGCGTCATGTGGGATGACATAGCCTGCTCAATGTACTTCCATAAAACGGGTCCATTGTTGCTCCAACAGAGATGCGATATAAGTATATGTCCCAGCTCCACGGAGGGCATGCTGACGTCTGCTCCCTTAAGGCACTTGCTCACTTCAACTGCCCACAGAAGAGGGGTGTCCCTCTGTTCTTGGCACACCCTTGTCACCTCCATCACCTGCTGCTGCCACACCCATCCTTCCTCTTCACTAACCATCTCAAATCAATACCCTTTTTAAATCAAACTATAAGCATGCCCATCGGACACAGGCCCTTCAAATTAATATAAAACCACACCCATCAAACACAGGCTCCCTCAAATCAATCTACAACCATGCCATCACCTACAGGCCCCCTTCAAATCAATATTTTGCACCAAAAAGACCTTATTGTTGCCTCCTCGACACCTATCTCAGCTGATTAAAAACATATATTCAAAGATCTGCTGTGTACCCAACAATCCTACTGAATTGTGTAGTGAAAAACATGGCCCTGTAATGCCACGATGTCTCCGAATACAGTTTATAGAAACGGTGATGTTGAACTGAAAAAAGACATGGGATTTTGGGAACACGGAAAACAGCAGAAAGATGTATTATGTGTCATGAAAAAAAAAACAGGGTTGCTGTCTTTTCTCCTTTTAATGTTCGGACAGCTATATACGCGTTATTCTGTAAAATGTATTCAAATAATGTATTTATAATTAATAGAAACTTCTAATTGAATTGGGAAGAAAAACATCTAGTGTCATGCCTTGCGTGAGATGATAAACGTCCGAAGTTTGTCCACCCATAGGATTATGGTTTGACCAAGTTACGAAGACGCAACGGTCCAGTATTCTTCTCACACGCCTTTAAAATTGATAAAACAGAATCTTTCGAAGTTTATGATAGTGATATAAGTGTTATAATGTCTACTAGTTTTCATCTCAATAATTTGGATCAATATTATTAATTTTATTTTTTATTTTTTTTCTTTTTTTGACAGATTTTCAGTCTATATTCAATGAGAGTGCTTTTCTTCTAGATTTTACTGTGTAGTTTATTTTTCTCCTATGACTCTCTTTTCTATCTTTTTTTCTAGATTTTACTGTGTAGTTTATTTTTCTTCTATAACTTTTCATTATGATGGTGGATCAAAGAGTGTGATCCCAAATGTTGATGTAAATAAACTACACATAGTAAAATCAAACATGTTTAGTTATGAAACCTATCTATTTTATTTAATTAATTTATCTTAATTAATTAATTTATATAAATAACGTCCAAAAATATTCCTCTTATTTTTTAAAATAATTTAATTTAATTAATCTTAAAAATTCATGTAATTATTATACTACTATGTATTATATAATATATATTAGTAATATATTATTATATAATATAATATACAAGTATATATTATTAATATATTATTATTTTTAAATTATTATAATATTATGTATTATATTACATATTAGTAATACATTATTATATAATATAATATACAAGTATATATTATCTATAATTATTATATTAATATAATATATAGAAAAATGTAAGTTGTTATCTAGGGGGTACCACCCATAAAAAATTTAAAATTCATGTGTAATAACCATAATGTTATTTGCCTATTGTTAGATATATATTAAAATTAATAATAATATAATAATATTAAAGTATAATGTTAATGTTTTTGATAGGGAAAAGAAGGTTTTGATGGGACCTAAAACCCATTACAAACTGGTTTTGAAGGGACCCATAACCCTCTCAAAGAAAATTGTGTTGCAACAAAGATAAACCACATACCATCAGCAGCCCAATAGCAGCAGTACCAAGAGAACTGGACAAAGGTTCAGAAGGAACCTTAAACCCTTTACAACAAGATTTTGACCGGGATCTTAAACCCAGGACCAGGTTTTGAAGGGACCTTGAACCCTTTACATCCAAGTTTTGATAAGGACCTTAAACCCTTATAACTCAAATGGACCCAAGAGACTAAGAGTAATCACTTGAAACAGTCAGGCAACAAAGCATCCAGGTTGCAACACACCAGAACCAGCAAATCCAAACCCCCCACCTCAATAGGGAGGTTACAGAGGACATCAAAACTCTAGAATCTGTCCACCTTCTTGCAGCTCCCTCCCACCTAAAAAGCCAACCCCAACTCTTCCTCAAACAAAGAGGGCTCCCCTCTAATGGAGAGGAAGAGATGAGAGCCCTTACCACCAAAACCAACACTCTCCAACATACACAATATTATAATATTATTATTAATTTATAAAATGTTATATTAAAATTATTATACTTAGTATTATGTTATTATTAATGCTTGAATTAGGTTAAGGGTTCCATCATGTTATATTATTATTATATTATTAATATGAGGTTCACATTATGTTTCAATTAGGGGTGGTATTTAGTAAAGTTTTTTCTTCACTTATGTTTAGGGTTAAGATTATATAGATTAATACTATTAGTCAAAGATTTTTATTATGTACTCTATAACAATATAATAATAATAACAATATATAACAAAAAAATGTAAGATATTAATAATAATATCTTACAATTTATTAAACTAATATAAATTACTATGTAAGATTTCTAGAAAAATTATGTGCAAATTTTTACATTCTAACTATTATGGACTATGAAAACAAAATGTTATTAATATAAATTAACTAATAATAACAAATATATAGCAAATAAGTAAGATATATATGTGATGTAGGAAAATTGAACTTAGATCCAACTAGGATTTACCTCTTTATACTTGACATCATATTAGAACACAAAATTAACTAAGTTTGATGATTAGCCTGTTGCCACAAGGGAGATCCTATCTCCTAGGGTGTGTCTTTTTTTAGTTGTAGAGATGATAAATTTGATGTGTGTTTTAATAAGTCTATTTGACATGTAACCCTAGATCTAAAAATGTAATTTGTCACAAACGAAAATTGAAAGTAACAAAATAAAGGAAAATCTGAGAATGAGATACAAAGAGAAACTTGTGATAGAAATTTGAGCCTGAATTGCAAGAATAGGAATGTTGGGAACCCTAAATTGAGATGTTTCTTTTTCATATCTAAAAACTCTAAGATGTAAATTACAGTCTACTCTATGTTTCTTATGGTTGTCCATTGTCGAAACTTTTGGATCTGACCTGCACACATAGAAAGAGGGGGAATGGTTGTGTTGTATAGGGGCTTGCCTAATCAAATCTCATTTTGGTATTTCTAAATCCACATACAACAAATGATGATGATCAAGAGGGCATACCTTAGATAGGGTACAAACCAAAATAATAATTAACCGAAATGATAAGTGATAAATGATAATGTTATCTTGATGAAGTGGTGTCACACCATAAGTTGTTACAAATATTGATTGATAAATGCCTTGATTGCTTGATAGACCTACAAAATATTAGTTCACAAAACACAATAGATTGTAGATAGCATATAATGAGGATAACTCAATACTTCATAATAATTACATGATATGGCATAATAGTGCTTAAATAATTCTTGCTTATTCCTTTCTTCTCATATCTAATGACTTTAAAAGCATGATCCTAATTGATGAAAGCATTGCAATAATGTTGTTAATTCTACCCTTGAATTGCCTTGACTGCTTTTTAGGATCCTCAATTGTACTCAATAGATATTCTAGTCTCTATTAGGATTTCAAATAATGAAAAAGACTTGTATTTATATGTAATTCTTTAATTTCTTGATAATTAATTACTAATAGTTGATAAATGACTTTGGATTTTTAAATGTTAAAATTTTGACATTGACATATTTTAGATTAAGCCAAAAGAGGCTAGATAGGGCCACTCGGCACCCTAGTCTAGACCTATTATTTCAAGGCCTTTTTTACATTGTTAAATAAATAATAAATGTTAATTTTTAATTAAAGTTTGATTTCTCAAATATTATTACAAAATGGGAAAATTAAATGCACAATTGGGTCCAAGCACAAGAGGTGGAGCTAAACCTAGTGTAAAATTGTCAAGGGTGACAATTTATGATACTATAATATATATTTAACCCTAACCCTAACAATAATAATAAATATTATTATGATATTGATATCAAGATTCAACTATGTATTTTTTTTAGTCAAACTGATTGACTCAAGTTTCATGAGTAGTGGTTCACAAAAACCCATATATCATGATAATGAATGGTCCACTTAACATGCATTACATCTAGGTGATATTCACAAAGGTGAAGCATTGGGCCTTCTCGGAAGGTCACCCATCCTAGTACTATTCCATGGTTAAGCATGCTTGAGTTGGAGTAGTACTGGGATGGGTGACCATTCAAGAAGGCCCAATGCTTTGCCTCTGTGAGCATCACCTAGATGAAATGATTGCTAAGTGGACCATTCATTATCATGATAGATGGCTTCTTGTGAACCACTACTCATGAAACACTGGTCAATGAGTTTGACTCGAAAAAATACACAGTTGAATCTTGATAGCAATATCATAATTTGACACATTGTAGAAAATAGCTCCTACTTATCAATAAATATTATTATAAATATCCATATAATATATATTAATATTGTAATATTATATTAGGATTAACTATATTATTATGCTATGTATAATATTATAATATTATATTATTATATATTATAATAGTTACTAACACTTGCACTAGGGGTGCAATGGTTATGTTGATAGATAACTATATAAGTAAAGATGGTATTGAAGTGTAGTTTGAAATATTTACAATTTTGTTTGTAAAATGTAAAAAATGTTTGTAATACATATTTCTTATAGAAAATTGAACAAAACTTCCGTAACAATTTCAATTCTAATGATTTTATTGTCGATTATTTCATGTACTTGTAATTGAAATGAGTCAGCACAAAGTTTTTGGTTATTCATGTATTTTTTCCCTACATTGTCAAAGAAGTTAGTAGAGTTACATAATAAATTGTAGAAAAAATGAAAGTAGGTGTTAAGGAGAGGAATTGATAGCATGTTTAATGCACTTGTTGCAGAAATATATGAATATAAAATAGTCACTCGTAAAACATGAAGTTGTGAGTAAATTAGTTTTGTATTTTTTTAAGTGTATAGTATGAACATGGTAAGAAAAGGAATAAAATAAAATTTTATTTAGAGAAGGGTATAATTAAATATGTGTACATATACTCATCATAATGAGAGCATTTGTAGTTGGGACTCTTCCTTTATTCTAATAATTATGTATGAATTAATTTTCATTCTTGAATATCAATTGAAGGAGAATGGTGGTTCTATTCGAAGGGCCTTTATTGGTTTAAATCTAGATATAGTTGTAAAACTTAAGCCTTATATTTTTGTTTTACCTATATTGATTGTGTGTACATATACTCATCATAATGAGAGCAGTTGTAGTCGGGACTCTTCCTTTATCCTAATAATTATGTATGAATTAATTTTCATTCTTGAATATCAATCAAAGGAGAATGGTGGTTCTATTTGAGGGGCATTTATTGGTTTAAATCTAGATATAATTGTAAAACTTAAGCCTTATATTTTTGTTTTACCTATATTGATTGTTGATTTGTTGAGCGTCAATCCTTAGGATTTATGTATGGTAATAGCCCATGTCATGGATAGTGGTATTTGTCTACGATTACCTAGAGATATGGATGTTATAGATATATTTGTTTAGGCATTCTAGTTCCAAGGTGGGCCATTGTAAGTATCAAATTGCACTACTACATACAAGGGTAAATTTAGTGGTTTAGAACCAACTTCGTAGACAATATTTAGCACTTCTCCAAGAGACCCATTAACAAGCCATGTTTGAATCCACAAGTTTGTAGTTAACATAATGTGTTGGCATTTACATAGCAGGTGCTCTTGTGGAAGTTGTTCAACATCATTATCCATGTTTGATCTTGTGTGTGTTTTTATCGCGACACTAAGTATAATAGGAAGATTTAGTAATTTCAACTCTTTTTGTTGTGTATCATCACTAAATCATTTGTAGAAAATAGGTGCATTGACTAGTTAAAAAGATTGTGTTCATCGTTTGATAGTAATGTGTTTGTGCGGTTCATTAGTAATTCCCAATCTTGTTCAATTGGTTTTGCATTACAAATGTTATTTAAATTTCAACAAAAGTAAATTTAAGTTTGAGTGTCACCCTTTTGATGGAATATTATTTCTAATGTAAAAATTGTAGTGAATTGTTCCCATAGGATTTTAGCATCTGAGTGTGATGCATATATGGGTTTGTCCATAACAAGTGGTATTTGTGCCAAGTCACCTATGAGAAAGATAGATGTCCCACCAAAGCACAAGTGTTGTTGGTGGGGGAAAGCTTCATGCAATCCACTGTCTTTTTTCAATAGTAACTTTGGTCCTATGAAGTTCATCTCATCAACAAGGAGGTATTTTACATGTTTAATGTTTTCTTAAAAAGTTATCAATGATTGAAACCTTAATGGTTGCATTTCTTTTATCAAAATCTTAAGGGTTGAATGTATAGTTGATGCATGTATATTGAATGCTGCAAAACCTGTAGGAGCAACAACAAGGAGCAAATTATATTTTTTTGATGCTAAAATCTTAAGGGTTGAATGTATCTAGTCAATACGTGTATATTGAATATTGTGATTCTTATAGGAGCAACAACAAGAAGCGAGTTCTATTTTTTTTATGCTAAATTGCAAAGTGCATGTCTAATGCAATTAATTAAATAGGATTTTCCTATACCTATTGTTCCTTGAATGATCATGTGTAAGGGTTTCTTGAAGGAATTATCATTGTAGTGTTTTTTAGGAATGATAAGTGCTAGTTCTTGTTTGGGAGATAGTGGATATGGTGGATCATTTAACTTAAATGTGGATTGGTCATATTTTTGGGACATCTTGTTTGTGTTTATGAAATGTTTTGTAATGTTGTGTAAATGTTGAGGTATGGTGCGTTCATCACATTTATTGATATAATCAAAGTCCCATCTTCCAAGCATTTCAAGAGCATTTAGATTTCTACCAATAGCAAGGCCCATTTGTGATAGCAACTCCTATTCATTCATTCATATTGTATTTCCTATATTTTTCTCATTATCAATATCATCTTCTTCTTCATGGTTAACCTCTATCTCAATTAAGCGGTCAACATGCCACACATAATATTTATTTTTATGCATTTCCTTCCAATTCACAATAATATCATATTTAACAATACCTATATCTTTGGAAATGTCATAGAAATTCTTATATAGAAGTAGGTCACTCCAAAAAAAAAATCTCAAAATGTTTTGCATCCTCTTTTGGAATAGCATAAAATTGAGGAAAGACATTGATAATTTCCTTTTGCTTCCTTTCTTTCCACTTACACCCTTTGCATTTAGATGAAAATGAGAATGATCATGTATATTCAATCAATGTTATAGTTTCCATATCAATAGGTTGGTGTATGTAAGAATGTAGATAACTCAATTACAATGCATTTTCATTTGGGTTTGTTCTAATTCAATGGGACACTTTCACCCAACATTTAATGTCATAAACAAAAGATTACAAATAACAAGTGGCAATTTTTGTAGCATATAACATGTTTCTTGTGCACCTTTATCACAATCTGCAATAATATCAGTCGTGAATTTTTTATATGTTGCAAGAGCTTAGTCTTTTGGTGCTTGTTTTCTACATATTCATGTTAGCATATATCAATACAACTCTCAATTTTTCTTTTTTCCTTGGATGCATATTTGTCTATGTATTTAAGAACGAGCATTTTTGAAATGACAAGTTGACATTCCATTTTAGCTCCCCATATTGAAATCATTTATGGACTATGTATGTTTAACCTATCATAGAAGAGGTAGCACATTTAGGCCAAGGAGCCCTGTGATGACACTCTACTTTTTTACCTTTTTTGCATAGGCATGTTGATTTAGTTTTTTTTTGCGTGCCTTTAGACACAATTGATTAATTCTTCATAGTCAACAAGTGTATTTCTAGAAAATATCTCATTTGTTTTTAGTAAGCATGGATCATCTTCTAAAGATTAAATGGCATCCTATTTCCAACATTCTCCCAATTGCAATGTATAATGTCAAGTGGGAGAATGTTGGAAATATGATGCCATTTAATTGCAAATCCTAAAACATTAATTATTTAATGTATCTCCTAGATTCTTGGAATGTGTTCAACAACACTAAGATTAGGATGAGATTAATATTTGGATGAAATAAATCATGAAATTGACATTTGTATTTATTCCTAAATAATAGGAGCATGTGGGTGCACACATGGTAAGGTGAAACTCACCTTGTGTCCAGTTAACTATACAGAGTAACAATTAACACTTTTGAATGCATGTAATGATCCTAGAAGTTAGGATTTGATGTTTGCATGCTTGAAGTTCAGTTAAGATCAGTTAAGTTCAGTTCAGATCAGTTTAGTTCAGTTCCGGTTCAGATTGTTCGGAGTTTATTGATTGATTGATTCAGTTCAATTTAGTTCAGTTCAATTATCTTTGTTGCATGCAAATTGCATATGTCATTTGCATGGACGATATAGGGACTACCTTCAGTTAACAAGGGATGACCATTCTTTGGGAATGGTGTTGAGTAAATGTTTCAGTTAACTAGAAATCACTTAGAGCCAACTTGGGCGCCTAAGATGCTTTCTTGGAATTAACTCCAATGCATGATAAGATATTTTTGAAGGCTATGTTAAGTGGGACCCTCTTTTGGGCGCCATCTTTGAGAAAGAGCTTTGTAATTATCACCGAAGTGAAGGATGAGTTGTAGCTTTAGTTTGGGATGCCTAAATGGGTAAAGCACATGTTCTAAGCTTTGGTCTTCATGGTAGAACTCAACTTGAAGCAATATGGCGTACCTTTTCAAGGGCTTGAGCTTGTGCATTGTAATTATCACCATTTGGAGATTACAAGGTTGCATATTGTGTATTTATCTCAAGCAAGTTGAATAGAGTTGGAGATTGGTTATTGCAGGTGTGAAGAAGATTGGTAAAGACAGAAGAAGCATTCTCAAGCAAGAATTGGAGCTATTGTAATTCAGAGTTTGAATAATAGAATAATTCTTGGTGGATTTTTTTCCCGAAAGGGTTTCTCCACGGTATATCTTGTGTGATCCTTCTATTATCCTGTCTAGTTCTTCTTAATAATTCTCTCTACATTCTACAATAGTAAAATGGATTAATCAAGATAATCACCCACAAAGAATATATGTAACAAAGAAAAAACTTACTTAGATCAGCAATATTAAAGTTTTACAGAGTATTAAGCTAAGAAAACACCTCATTTTTCAACATGGATCATCTTCTAAAGATTGAAGTCATGTGTTGGTTCTGTCAAATAGACTACGAGGGTTCCATGCACTAACAAATTTTTTAAAGAATGATTTTGCTCTTTCTACATCTATATAGTTTTCCCAGGCAAGGTTGTCTATATTTGGTGCATTATCGAACCAAAGGAATCCATGTACATGAACAAACCCTTGATGTTCCATTCATATCTATACCAAAAATATTTTGCATACAAAAGCTTATTTATTACTTCTTCAAGAAAAATTATGAATCGTTGATGCAAGTATAAGGATGTGGTATGTGGGTTATTAATAATGTTATATATATAGTCTTTATTAGTTTGTGATGTAGATGGTATGTCATTCAAAAATAGTTGTTGTAAATTCGACCATTTAGTATCTGCAACACTTAATGTGAAGAAGAGAGTGAGGGATCCTATTTGGTTTATCATATTTGAAAGATCATCATGACACCTATTCCAATATGATCAGGTCCCTCTTAGGGAAGATCCAAAATGCATCAATTGTTCAGTTAGTTGAGTATCAAGCAAGTGTTATATATGGAGACAAAGAATATCAATGGTGGTTGGTAAGCAACCCTCTGCATTTTTCTTTATAAATATAGAGGCAAGTCCTTGGCTTTGATGGCACATCATAAAGTTCAGTACAAAATATCTAAATCTTGGATGAATTTCAAATATATTATTATGAAACCTCATTAAGTGCAACATATATTCATGCATTTCAACTTGTTTATATCATGGTTGCAATTGTAGTGTAATTCCATTTGGAAAGAATGTGGGAAAATCCATGTCTAAAAGGCCCTCAATATTGTATTCATTTATTGAAGAAGAGTCAAGTTGTGGCCAATGAATAAGGATGTCATGTTCATCTCTAATTTGCAATGTTTCTTTCAAATAAGAAAGATGGAATGTAGTCTAACAAAGGATAAGAACATCAAGAGGAAAATTGTATGAACACATTTCCCATCTACACTATTTTTTTTGTTAAAGTCCATACTAGATATATTTTGTTTTATTAGGTCTTAGAGAAGATGACCAACAAACTTATGTTCGTAGGCTTTATAAATTAATGGTTTTAAATATTTTACAACTACATGGTACCGAGGATACTTTTTATTTCATGGTAGCTACAACCTATAGACCTTAATCTATCCTAACAGGTGGAAATTGTATTCTAGTTGGTTTACAACAAGTCTAATAAAATAAAAAGAAGTTTCACATTTGAAATATGTATTTATCATTTATATCTTTACAATATAATTTGTGTTTCACATTTCGATGAGGTTAATATGTTCCCAAATGGGAATGATCGATTATCATAAATTATGCATACTTTCATTTTTACCAATATTGATGTTAGTTATCAGTTTGTGACTAATGATTATGTATTATCCTTGGATCAAGAAGAAAACAACCTAAATTTAGATAAGACCTCCAACAAATTATGTAGTCATATGCTTTCCACAATGAAATGTGTTGGCGTAAAAACTAACACCTCTAGAGTGCAAGTTTGTACGGACAGCTATGCACATTGCGTAATGAGTGCTCTTCAAATTAGGAAGGGAAGCTCCCTCATTGTGCTAGAATGCATGGAAAAGAAAAGTAATCTAAGTCCTATCTTTTTGTTCTCAGCTGGAAGAGGCACAAGGTTAAGAAAACTAAGAACGTTGCAGCTAAGGATTTTTTGGTTTCATAGATCATTAACTACAACTAAGCTAACTACTTTAAATCTATCCAGTTTCCTCAAGAAAATAGAGCATGAGGAAATGGAGCAGGATGACTATCTGACGATAAGCCAGGTACAGATTCACAACGTGAAGGCAAGGTGGCACAACTATCTGCTTGTCTGAATAGGCTTATTGGAAACAACAATATACGATAAACTGGATACAAATTCTCAACTTGAAGGCAAGGTGGCACATCTATCAGCTCAATTTGAATAAGTTTATTATTCACACACATCACACGATAACCAAGTACAGATTCTCAACTTGAAGGCAAGGTGGCACATCTATTAGCTCAATCTGGACGAGTTTATTGAACACATAACATAAAGGATAGCCAACTAGGATAATAAATTGCATAGGCAAGACACGCATACAATCTATGATCAACTAGCCACTATATCTAACTAAAGCAAGAATTCACCATCATAATTGCATGAAACCCAAGTGGCATAACAATTCATCACAATAGTAAATACTCATGAACAGATACAGAATGAGCAATATTACAGGCAAGGTAGGCACACCATATATTTCTCTCTCGTGCAAAAGTTATTTACAAATGAGAAAAATCTCTTATTTATAGACATCAAAAGGTGTAGGGAACCCTAAAATCACCTTGAGTCAACTACAATCTTGCAATGCATGCAAGATTTATTACTAAACCCTAATAAAGGAAACTATACAGTTAACTGGAAAGCTACCATCAGTTAACCGATACATCTAACCTAAATGGACAGTGTGCAAGCATGCACATCCTTATTTAAAGCAAAGTTAACTGGACACTACCCTCAGTTAACTGGAAACCCTAACCCTAACTCCTATGAAGATAATCCCAAGGAAGAGATAAGCATGTATGAATTCAACAAGTGAACTCAAGACTGAAAGTCGAGTTAACTGTTGCTCTTGACTCTAACCTCGAAACTAACTGCATATTCTAACTGACTAATCACTGGCCGCTATCTCGAGCAACTCAAACAATCTTGGAAATATCCACTGGCATTTCATTGACTAGTAACTGTAGCGGCTCTGTAACTGAAGTGATGACCACTGTTTCTTTTGCAACTTGACGCTTCTTATGTTTTTCTCAATGGAGAAGTGTTACATGACGAAACTGCGGAGTTTGACTACGAACACTCTAGTTGCGAGAAATACACAAGAACGTAAAATTCCAATGGTGTCCAACCCGCGTCTATGCTTGTCAAATTGTCTAAATCAACCCCCGGATGCACTTGATCTTCATTGTCAGCTACTCTGATGAAAACATAAATTAAGACTGATTTGGTCTTGAATTTAGTCTAGTAGAACTGCCTTTTGAAAAACTTGCCCATTGACTGTGAACACGGCTATGTTCTGACAACTTTCTCCGGAAAGCTAAAATGGCTCCTGGTGAGGCTAAAAATAGCCTGTTGGAGGATAATTTTCAACAAAAATTATGAGACGTGGGTTTTGTCTAGAAAATGATTCTAAGACAACCCACAACATCAGAATTGTGAAAACACGTCCTTTAGCTTGACATGCAAAGATTCTTCAGTCGAGAATTGTAGGGGTTTTTAGAGCTTTTCGAGGCAAATTTTCTTGAGAAAATCATAAACATGGGTTTTGTGCACAACGGAATTCTAAACAAACCTAGATGATGCGATTTTCAAAAAGATGTGATTTTATCCCACATGCAAAGAAATCTTCAAAAAAAAAGCACAGAGCTTCAAAATGAAGGCTGCGGGGCAATTTTCTCGAAAAAATCTAAGACATGCTAAAATATGTGAACCCAGATGGTCAGATTCTGAATATTTTACTATTTTCTTTGACATGCGAAGAAAGTACCTAAGATGAGAAATAGAAGAAATAAGACAGAAGAAAGAAGGTTTTATTTGCTCTGCTTTGGTAGATTTTGCCTATCTCTATTTTGGAATTCGATGAAACCTGCATGCAAACTAAAAACAAAGTCTGGAATGTTCTTCTTCTAAACAATCTGAATCCAATGCTATAAAGAATGTTGAAATCTGACACCTGTAGCACCTCGAATCTTCAAATGCATGAAGAAATCACCATGTTTTGAGCTCTAAATGATACGAATTGTTCAAGAATGAAGAAATAAAGATGACTTTTGTCTTTAAATAAATAAAATTCCTTTAAAATTCGTCCACCTCTTCAACTCAAAGTGCACTTCTTTATTTGGCAGTTAACTAAGCCTCAAATTAGGGCGTATGCTTAACTAAGCCTTCAAAATAAATGCCTAGAATGTGATTGGTTGTGAACTGAAGCTTAAAATGCATGAAAATGATGCTTTAATAGAGCGCCACTTTTAACTTTAGTTGAACTGCCCATGCAAATCAGTTAAACTTGTGCATGCAAGTCAGTTAAGTGCACATGCAAAATAGTTAACTTCACATGCAAATTAGAACTCAACATCCTCTTCAGTTAACTGAACATGCAAATGCATGCACACTGAAGATGAATTGAACTTCTAAAAATAGTAACTCAAAATGAACTTTAGTATCTTCTGCATGCAACCCAGAAATCGTTCAGTTGAACTGAAGTCAGAAACCCTAATTAGGGTGCACCAGTCAACTTGTTTTGAAAAGTCAACTTTGACCCTTAAGGTGTTTTTCCAGACTTAGTAAATTTTGATGAAAATTTGGATTGTAACCTTCGTTGGAGCCTCTATTTGAGCACTAATTCCGGATGACTGACAAGCCCGATTGACTGGCTGACGAGTGCATTGTAGAGTAGAACAAAAAATGATCAAAACACTCCTTGAGACTGTAGACCATAAAACTAAGATCTGAAGGCTCAAAAATCCAAGCGCCCTTTTCAAAAGCTGCTCTTTTTCTCAGACTTAGTCAAATTTTCTTTATCTTCATCTTGAATGAAGGGAAAAATGAATCATCCATAACTTCTAACTGACAAAGTTCCAGGACTGGATAACTAGATCACTGCGGAGCCAACTTCATTCCACACAACAATTCCAAAACAACATTTATTCAAATTCCAACATTTGAGGGTTGAAAAACAAGGGCGCCCTTTCCAAAAGGTGCTCTTTTCATCCCAGAGATAGCCATTTTCTCAACATTTTCATCTTACAAAGGTAAACAAGATTCCCTCGCATCTCGCATTCAACAAACTTTCGGAACTGATGAATTGGTGCAACGTGAAGCTGAAACCATTCCGCAAAACAAATGCAAAGGAACATTTCATAAGAAAACAACATTTGAGAGATGAAAAAGGAAGGCGCCTTTTCCAAAAGGTGCTCTTTTTTCTCCAAAGATAGCCATTTATGGAACTGACCAAAATATCACTGAAACTCTGATTGCAGGCTGACAGGTTATCTTCTGATCTGATAGAGACAAGAAACAGATAGCTGGACATAACACAAACAAGCTGAATATCTGAGATCACCAAATAGAGGACATTAAAGGCCTCAAAATCTCAAGCGCCTTTTTGAAAATGTGCTCTTTTGCTTTATTCACAACCTCAAAATCAAGATTTAACCCTACGTTCGCCTCCTCGTCTCAACTTCTCAGCAATTCAGATTGACATGCTGAAGGGTGCAATGTGGAGCTAGACTGAGCATGAAACAAACATCAAAGGGGTCATTTGATCTGAAACCTCCATTTAGGGCCTCAAAAAGATGGGAGCCCCTGGGATAGACTACTCACTTTTGCTTGCAGTGTTAGTCATTTTCTCGTTTCTCTCATTTTCTGTTGTATC
The DNA here is from genome assembly GCA_007258455.2 of Sequoia sempervirens. Classification (NCBI taxonomy): domain Eukaryota; kingdom Viridiplantae; phylum Streptophyta; class Pinopsida; order Cupressales; family Cupressaceae; genus Sequoia; species Sequoia sempervirens. The sequence continues at coordinate 111,693 of VDFB02276448.1, read as the reverse complement.
TCACATAACTCGAGCAAAACAGGTCTGTTTGACAGGCTTGATAGCTCGTTGCGAAGATGGCGAGATCCCGAACAAATGTCTGCTGGAGGTGACAAACCCTAAAAATAGGATCTGGGCCCCTAAAATCAAGGGAGCCTTTTTCAAAAAGTGCTCTTTGCTCCAAAGTTAAAAAAATTTGATGATTTTCCTTCAAATTTTAGATTTTCTCAAAACTCTCCAGTATTAGATTGATATCAAACTAACATAAGCTTCATATTCAAAAAGCCCAAAAATGACCTTCTGACATCACTTTAACAAAGTTAAGACTTTTTAGCAAAATGCCTTAGTGAAGCAAAAAAAATTGGTTTGGGTACAACAAAATGACATAAAGTTTGAAGCACCTTAATTACACCCCATCTAATATAACCTAATACTAGACCATGCTACCAAGGCATCAAGAAGCTAACACAATCTTTTCCCAATCCAAACAATTATATTTATACAATGAAAATTAATCCCAACCTTAAAACACAACTTCAAACCCCTGTAATATAGAACCACTTCAAAAAAACATTAAAAACTTATATGAAATTAACAATATTCTTAAGCTTGTAAAACATATGAGCTCTATTGGTGAAAAAAATAGAGATATGATAGTGGAGCTCCTGATTTAAACCCTAGGAAATAAGACAAAGTAGACAATACTAAAATTGGATAAAGTACTTTGATATAAACTACAATAAAATCCGGGTAAAAGTGTGAGTCACAAATTCTTAATGTTCTTGATGATTTTTTTAAAATAATAGTATTATAAAATTGTTGAGTAGGTACAAGTCCCAAATCCTAGGAGAATTTAAATAATGGAAGAGAATTTAAGACCTCTCAACATGGTTCTACACAAAATTTCATGTGTTTCATTCCATAGGAATTTTTTTAATACATGGGTTTGAAAATAGTCACCTAGTAGAAGTAACATAGAGAAAAGCACACAACAAAGGCCTCAACATAATTCTATTACAAAAAACATCTTTAAGGAAAGAATTCTTTGAGTGATAATGAAAAATTCAAAGAACATGAAAAAATCATGTTTGCTTCATTCCATACAAAAAGGCATCAATTAAAAGAAACAATGGCACATTATCAAGGTTCATGCACTGCAATCACATTCAAGTGTGCCAACATAGTATGCTAAATGGTCATCTAAGGCTGTTGTATGACACTTTTGCTAGAATCTCACATTGAAAAAAGAAGTTTTGAGACTTATCTTTGGTATAACATGCTAAAAAGATTTGTTTGATTGTATTATTAAAAATGAAATTTTTGAGACTTATCTTTGATATAATATGCGAAGAGGAATTTTATTGGACATTATAGTTGGAATTGCAATTACAATATTTCATAAAAATTACCTTTGGTTATGCGACAATTGGATCCAACAACTTAAAAGGTCAAACCAAAAATCTCTTCATGGCTTGATCACTTTAATTCACTAAGTCAAGCCCTATACTTTTCAGTTTTCATTGACATCGAATTGTTGACCATGCTAAAAAAGTAGCCAACCCATTCACACAAGTATTGGGGGATGTTGTGAGGAGCTATGCTACAACAAAGTTAACAAATCAATTTAACAACATGATAATATTCCACACACAAAATTCAGATTGTTGGATTTAAAGACACATCACTACAATTTATATCAAGAAATTTCAATTAAAGATATCATTAAAAAACAAGCAATTGAACACCCCCAAAAAACTAGTTTTGTTAGATGCAAGTCTCAAATGCTTCTCCTAACATCATTACAATTTATATTAAAAACTCCAATTAAAAAAATCATTAAACAATAAGCAACTAATATCTACAAGAACCAATAGGATATTGAATTCAAATTGCCAAAGATCCATGATAAAATCTTTAAGAAAGGAAACACAAAAAGTTATAGTGAACTATTGTGTGGAAACAAAGTCCAAGCTCAAAAAATGGTAAGCCCTAAAAAGAAAAAATAATCAACTATATCTTTGGGTTCGACAAATAAATGAGATTTTTTGCCTTGCTTAAATCCTTAACGTAGTATGATACCACTCATGACAAATTGAATGCTTTTCCAATACAAAATAGAGATGTTAATAAGGTATCTCAATCGCATCTAATATTGACAATGATTCTACATCTGTCTATAATAGAGAGAACAAGTTGTCATGTAAGTAAGCACAAGGAAAATCAAAGTTGGGGGCAAGCATAAATATTAAGTATGACGTTTGTTTCATGTGAAAAAATGTATGGGTGCTTTTATATTTGCCACAAGATATAAAAAAAAATATTTGTAAATGGGTATGTGAAATGAAATGGAAAGCAAAATTATTTACAAAATAAACATAAATTAAATTAAGACTTGTAGAAATTATATTTTTCCAACAAAAGGTAGATTGCGAGTAGATATTTGTAGCATTAACTAAGATGAATTTGATAAAATATAGTTCCTTCAAATGTATGTAAGAATATATTTTGAATAGTGACTTTATAGAGACAAAATGGTAATATTTATTGAAATGAAATCCTTACCTAAACGGATATAATTAAAAAAATTAGAAATATTATAAAACTAAAAGGCATATAGAGTGAACATTCTCTGGATCACAATTTACATTTTTCTTTTAGGTTTAATATGTTTTGTTTCCTTCTTTGTTTTGAATTAAATTTTATTAATAAATTTATATCTCTGTGGGTATTGTAGGAATGCTTATTGATTCATTATGATGATTGTATCCTAAAGCAGTTCATCATGGATAGCATTTTTATTTATAAGATGAGTGGGTGTATGTAGTTTTCAAGGTGGCTGATTAATTGGTTATGATGCTTGGATTTTATTAGTAACTCAAGAATGCTTAATCATGGAGTTTCCCTTAAGATCATGCCCACTTAGCTTGCTACACATTTATAAAACTTGGATGAGAAAGGAGTAGAAGTGGATGCATAAAATAGAGTGGAAGAATAAGGTGAGAAGAAGGTGATTTTTCATCTATAATCAATATGATATATTAACAAATTTCTAATCTTGAAGAATGAGTGAGAAAAATATGGCCTACGAAATTAACAAGAGATGAAGGATCGATGTCATCACTAACAAGTTTAAAGGAAATTTTCATGATTTGGATGTGAGATGTGAACTTTGTTTCAAATTAAATTTGAGTAACATATACATCATGATCAAAATAATCACCATTAAAAAATAAGGGGTCAACCTCATCAATATTGTTGGGGAAACAATATATTTTGGACATGGCAAGGCTAAGGTGAATGTTATGATGAAAGCAAAGAACCATACAATGAGAATTATGAGAATTATGACAAGAAGAGGGAACAAACCAATAATATAAAGATGAATGCTACAAGTAAGGGGAGAAGTAAATTCCTAAGGATGGGTAGTAAATGTAAGAATGGGTAAAGCTAAGAAGATGAGGTGAGAATAGGTAAAGGAGATATAAGAACAACATAAGTTAAGGTTGTGAAGATATGGGATGGGAAAAGGAGTATTTTTTAGTAAAAGGTGAAACCATTTGAACATATATCTGATATTATAAAAATATAATTATAGAAAGTAGTGAAGAGCTTCAAGGAGTTACAAAAGAAAAGTGATAGATATACATGAAAAATATGAAAGTATAGCACAAGGCCAAGAAAAAAGAAAGGCCAAAAAGGAAGTATATACAAAGTGTTGAATGATGGTTAACAAGTTGAAAGCCAAAAAATTAGGATGAACCAAGACTTCATTTGGGGTGGCCAAGGTAGCAACATGAGAATGATGGTATGGATCAAGAGAAAGTCAATAGCAAAAATATATCTCACCTTGGATGTGAAAACAATCCCTAGCCCTAATAGGTGAGAGTTTATTGTGTTCTTAATAATGTTTGAACTATCATTTTGTAACCTTGTTTGAATAGAATTGAAGACACATACAACTATGGGGTCCTCTTTTTTTTTTTTAAATTAAAAATTCCCTTAATGATTCTCTACTTGTGATATACTATTTGTACATGGGTACCTCACTAGGCCTTTGTTGTCGGGACCCATCTTTTGCATCTTTTGAATCTTGCATTTTTTTTACTCCCTAAGTTGTACTTAAGGAGGGGTGTTGGTGTGAATAAATTCTTGTACCTAGTTAATTTCTACTAGGGGACTTATTCACATATTAAGTTTACTTAGGACCTAGGATTCCTTCTAGAATTCTTAGTTTTCTTTTCCAAATCCTATCTTGGATAGCTATGATAAGTTATCTCATGTTATAAGATTAAGACACGTCATGATCTTGTCTAATCCTATTTCTCACCTTGCCTTTATAAGTAAGACATATCTTGCATACATCACATATTTTTCACATATTGTGAAACCTGTATCATATTATAATTCTTGTTTGGTGGAATAACATCTTCTATTATTGCTTCTCTCTTTTGCATGTGGAGGTCTTTTAATGTTGCAAATTAAAGATCTTGGTTGTTCACTTCAACACTTTTCACCCTAAATTTATTTGAGGATCATTTTAGTTTCTCTTAGCTCCTTAATATTATTTATTGGGGGTGTGAACATTCGAAAAATCTTCCTAGAAAGGGGATTTCTCTCCATTATGGATTATCAATTATGAAAGATGAGGGATAGTTTCATCTTTGTGATTAGCTATAAAGTTTCCCAAATATGGAACTAGATGGGAAGTTTTTCATAGTAAAAAATATCTCTTTAAAACTATTTAATATTTTTCTTGTATCATCCTATAGCATTTGGTGTCTAGTTTAACAATCATAGCCCAAGCTAGTTTAGCTCCAATAACCAATTTTAGAGTTCCAATGTTGATTATTCCAGCCCCACCCTAAGTTTTAGATTTGTAAAGATTTTCCCAAGAGATAAGAGTGATTTTTTATCCTTTTTAAATTTATGGATTTCTCAAGAAACCCATGTAATATATATGATAAAAACACTTGTTTCAAAAAATATTACCAAAGTATCTAAGCCATAAGAGACATAGTTTGAGAAAGCTAGTAAAAACTAGTAGAAACTGTAGATTAAGGCCATGATTATTGGAACTATAACTATCAATAATCAAAGGGAATTCCATTTCTTAATGACATAATATCAATATTAAAATTTAAAGATAGAATTAAAAGCTAAGAAATATTCAAAATTCGTGATCCAACTGTGAAACCTTTGTTACCACCTTGCTTTTCTTTGTCCACAGATAACTTTTCCCTATATCAATGGAGAGCTAAGGACCTTTACCATTATTTTTTCCTCCATGAAAGGTTTTCAAGCATGTAGGCCTCAACCACTAATATCATTTAAACACTTAAACGTTTTCTCAAGAGAGACAACTCTTGCTTGAAATCCACCATGAGGTGTTACTAAGCATAGGATCCTATGTAAATAAAGGTGAGATAAAATCTATGTAAATGTGATTGACTTTACATTAGGGCATGACTTTTGTCATCATGCACATAAAAACACTATCCAAAAATAAAAACAAAATTGAAGAAAAAAGTCATCATAATGAAAACTATTGAAATAATTAAAAAAACAAAGATAAAATTTTCAAATGACAATAAATCCAACAAATATTTTCAACTAAAATTTCAACCTTTTAAATTATATAGAAATTAAACCCTACCTATATATATACACTTACTTGAAAGACATTATTGAAGTCAATTCAAATTTGAATTTTACAGTTACATCTATTTAAAAATCAAAACTTGAAAATATTAGTTCAACATGTTATAAGTCACTTAATTTAGACTTGGAGTTTACAATTGATATGTTGGAAAATAGGATCTATCCCAAATGTGTGGACAAGAGAGATGGATTACTTATTTTCCAAGCCCAAATCACTTCAAATATGCAAAATAAGATACTAATAACAACCAAAAATCAACCCCAATTGTTATAGCAACTATGATGAATGTTTTTAGAGCATAAAAAGCTATGTACCTGGCCAAAAAGTTGTTGTTTTTGAGCTATGGAGGACTCACTCACCTCCAGGGGCAAATGGGTCCTTTTAGGGTTTCAGAAAATTGATTTTAGGATCATGTACTTTGATGTCTGCACTCTTGAAATCCCTATTATCAAGTTCTGGAAGGTAGTATTCAGTTTTGTAGGGCTCTTTTTGTGGTCTTGCACCTTGGATGACAACTTTGCAACTTTGACAATTTTGACAACTTTGATAATATTGCTCTTCAACCTGTAAATCTGCAATCACACAAGGACATAAAACTTGTTGATTTCTTAGTGAATGGGGGTTTGCCTCAGTCAAACCCCTTGTAGGTAATTAAACTAAATTATGACATAAGATAATGAAGCATGAGCATGAAATGATGCAATTAGAACCTTGACATGATATGATTTTTGAATTGCTGCAATAAACACTTGAATTCTACCTTGAAATTCCTTGGAAAATGCTCTTGAAATGCTCTGCTACTCTTGCTTTTGATCTCTTGAAGTCACAAAATTTCTAGGTGAAAATGATGTGAATTAACCCCTTATTTATACTAAATTAGGAGATTAAGCCCGAAATTCAAAGAATTAAGGCTGACACCAGATCTGGAAAGAAAGACAATTAAATTCCTGCCATAATGAAATTCAAAAATTAGGGTCTCATTAAGGGAGGACCCATTCGCCACCAAATGCAAATGGGTCTTGGCTAAGTTTCCAGGACCAAGCTTCAGGGAGTTGAAAGAGGGACAAAAACCCATTCCAAAACAACTGAGAAAAGGGGATTTTGTTAAGGGAGGACTCATTCATCATTAAGGGCAAATGGGTCATGGCTCAACTTACCGGGGCCAAATTTTTCCCAATGAAATAATTTGATATTTAATTTATGATTATCGGGAGAGATCCTCAGGAGGTATCAAAATTAAGGCCTAAAAGGGGGGTTAATAACTCCACTTAACCACAATGAATTAGGATCACCTAGATAAATGTGAAAGTGCTTTAAAACATACTCCAACACTTAAACAAGGTATATGTTATGCATATTTTATTTAGAAAGGGGCCCATAAGGCTTAATTAAGCAAATAAGTCCTAGAAAAGTGTGAAAGTGTGTTACAACACTTCACAACACCTTTGCAAAGGAAAAATTAAAGCATAATTTAGTCAAATAAAGGTCCTAAAATGATGTGAATGTGTACAAGACATTACAACACCACTCCAAGATACCATTAGTCAAATTTTAATGTCAATTATCCAAGCAAGCAAGGAAAAAGCAACTTTTTCTGTTACTACAACAATTATATGTCTTCATTTCTTGTGCATGGTAGTAAACATCTTGAGCCTCAACTTATAATCCCTTTCTCCATTTATTTTTCTTACCCAACACATGTGGTATTAAGAACCCTACATTAAGCCAAATACTTACTCTTTAGGAATGGGAATGACAAAAGAAAATGTGAAAAAGAGAATGGGAAGGTCTAGTTTAAGGGGGTTGTGGGCCTAGCAGTCAATGCTGAAGATTATCACATTAATTAATATTTGTGTTAAGTCTTCATGTCCATGTGGTTGTGGACTAGGATCCATGTTATTTAATGTTGAAAAGTAGTGTCCATTCTTCTCTTATTAACATGTATCTATCACAAATATAACCTTGAAGCTTCCAAGAAACCTTCATTATAAAGTATCTTTCTTGATAAATATAACACATTCTCGATGAAACATGTTTATGTAGCCCTTGTCTAAATATTATTTGTGAAGTTTTCAAATCATCTCAACATTTTTACTATAATTAAGTGTATCGATCACCATTAAAATAAAATTGATTATTTCTTTGAAGTAATTCACATTTATGTTCTTTTAGGTGTTTTTTTGTCTTACTGATTGATCTAAATACATATATCTTTACAATCTTCTCCTTAATCTATATTTCTCGTATTGAAATGTTCATAGAGAATCTGTTATAGTTGAATAAAATAAAATATTTTTTAAGTAAAAAATATATTTCTTAAGTAAACAAAATAACTCTTATATAAAGAAAATAATATAAAAAATAATTTTTAAATAATAAAATAAAATAAAATAAATTCACTAAATATAGTTAAGCATAAAATCAAAAGAAATTAATTTTCAACCTTATATAAATAATTATATAGAAATGTGAATAAACCCAACCAATATAATAATAAAAATGTTTCAAATTTAAGTTTTACAATTATATATCTATTATGTTAAATATCATAAATTTTCACTTAATTGAAAAAATATATATATATATATAGTTTGGTAAATCATTGCTAAGGGGCAACACCTATCGCTTTTGACGAGAGCTATGAACCGGTGAGGCCACATATGAGGGACCTCATCCCCGATATCTCCATAACCACCATTGCCACCACCACCTTAACCACTATTGTTGTCACCATATCCACTATTGCTGCCACCATATCCATCGTTGTTGCCTTTGTTGACCCTACTACCGCTTTCTCCCTGCGGCAATCCCACTATCCACCTTGGGATTCAAACCTTAGACAACCCAACTACTGCCCTTGCAACTTAACTGTTGCACTACGAGGTCAACCCTAATTAAAAATATATTTATAATAAATAGATTCATATCAAATGTTGTGATTTATCTATCTAAAGCCTCTACATATAGTCCCCTTCTCCCTTGCTTTTTCTCATTGGACACATGTGGGATTAAAAACCTTGCATCAAACCATATACTTACCCTTTTGGACAATAAAACATTGAGGATAATGAGTTTTGTAGAAGAGATTTGATCCATTTTCTTTCGAGTGGTAGACATTAGAAGGCATGTTTGCTTGCAGACATAGTGGTTGGCTTTGCAAATTTTATAGCTTCCACAATATAAATGGGAAATAAAATTGTTCCAAATGGTGGACACAAACAAGAATGAGAAACATAGAGGGTACTATGAAAATGGAAAGGGAAAGGTCTGATTTAATGAGGCTATTGGCTTGGCCACCTAAGGAGTTAGTGCTTAGAGTGTGTCAATTAAGCCCGACCCAGTATTTAAGGCATTTCAAATTTTTTCTTAATATCTTTTTTTTATCATGGGTTTTTGATAAAAAAATTTGTAGTTTTGTTAAGTCTCGCTTCTTCAAATAAGACAATTAGATTGTCCAATTTCATGTTGTTTTCATGTAGGATACAAATATTCTCATATGTTATGCACTTCATGATGAAGTGGCGTTTTGTCTCCATCACCCCTTCGCTATTAAATAGGCATGGTCTCTTTTCCCAATCTTCTTTAGGTATAGTCCGTCTATCGATCTCACATTTAAGATGATGGGATCCAGTCCTTAGCTATCCAATTCATGATTTCACTTTCCCCTTAATTGTAGCTCAGATATATTTTTTTGTCATGATCCTGAGTGGGGTTAACCTTATGACATAGTATGTTTTCTTTCAAATAACTTGCTTTGTCCACATGGTAGTCCTAAATTTTTCTCACATATTTTTAATCTCCTTATTGATGTTAGGAGACTCTTGCAATTTAATGTCCCACTTATTTATCTATTTCTTGTTTTGTTTCAGCCATGTCTTCTTCCTATGACTTAAACCCCCCTCCACAACTATCATGGCAAAATGATGACTATCCATATTTTGTACATTTTTTTGAATCTTAAATTTTGAGTTAGCATTGATGCCTTCAGTAGGAAATTTCTTACTTCAACCAAAAGGATCTAATAATGGATCAAAGTTTTTATTTTGAGATTATTTATGATAAATTATTTTTGAATTCTTTCTAGCTAGCTCTATTTGTGTTTTGACATACAACTCCCCCATGCTTCACAACCATAAAGAATAACTAACATGACAAGCAAGCCAAAAAGGGTTTTCTTGGTTTTTCAATCCCATAATTTTATCTTCTTGCATCTATTTTATGCTAAGTAGACTTTTTTCACCCTCCCTATATCCATTTTTTCCCTACAAGTCTCCCAACTAAGCCTAATGTGAAAATCGATCTTAAGGTACTTGCATTCTTCCACTATTTTTAGTTGATTCCTTCAAAAAGAAAAAGAAATACTTGTTTCCTTTTCCTTTTTAACGAGAAGATTATGACTTCGATTTTGCTAGTGTTCACTTGCATCCTAACCTTTGGAAAAAGAGTTTCAAGGCCCTCAAATTCTCTCACAAACCATGAGTTTATTTTGCAATTAGGATAATATTACCAACACATAAGAGTAACTTTATGATATATCCAACAAGTTGGATACCCTCCCAACAACTTTGTTTAACCATTCTTCAAATTTATGAATGTATAATCCAAACAAAGTGTGAGATAAAGGACAAGCTTGTTTGATGCCAATATCGCTTCCAAAACACTAAGAAATTCCCTCCTTTGTTTGATTTGTGCCTTAATATGTTCATAAAGTATATGCACTACCACTCTATATTCATCTAAAATTCTAAATTTCTCTATCTTGTTCCAAAGTTTTTCCCTAGGAACCATGTCAAAGGATTTTTTAAAACCAATAAAGCAAGAAACAATTCTTCTCCTTGAGTGTTACAATTTTTTTTAATTGAGTGCCTAAGAGTGACACATTAATCAATAGTAGAGTGCTTTTCTCTAAAACTTGTCTTCCCTTTTGCTCTCTTTCCCTCTTTATCTACCTTGATGTTGATTTTGCATTCTATCATTCGCTCAAATAATATTCCTAGAAGGGGTTTGACCATAATAATGTGATACTTAGATGGGTGATTGATATCTTTGCTTTTATAGACAAAAGGTGACACTAGTAGTCGTCCACACCTTTGGGAACCCATCTTCGATAACACCATTGGAAATTATTTGATGTGTGGTGCAAGGGCCTCTCTTGAAAATAGTCTATGTTTTGCACTTTACCCCATGCTAGACCTTTTATGTCTTGTTTGATATATCTTTCACAAAGAAAATCTTGGTTGATGTGTTGATTATCAAAGAGGTGTCTTTATCTTGAACCCAATCATAAAGAAACTTTGCATATTCCTATATTTATTACTACTTTAAATATCTCCCATTCCTTCCTTTGTTCTTCTTGTTGGGTCATAGTCAAGTCTTCATCTAAGTATATATGTGTGCCTTTAAGAGACCTTGTGTTATTTAGAATTGTGTTATTGTCCTATATGTTTCTTATGATAACCCTTACATGCCTACCCCTTCCTCCTATTCTTTTTCTAATCCTATTTTCTTGATGGATATAACTAGTCCATTACAATTGGTCCTTAAGGAAGTCCCTTACTAAAATGCCAGTTCTCTCTTTCTTGCCATAGTCCTTCAAACCTTTTAGAATGATATTTACAACCTTGACTTGCTTGTCTTTTCTTTTTTTATTTACATTTTTTTATTATTTCTTTATGTGCTTGCCTAATGGCTTGCTTATAACTTGTGTCCAAGATTTGGCCTCTTTAAGTTAGTCTCTTAAATATGTTTCTTTAATTTCCACGCTCACATTTGTAGATTGAATCTCTTTTATTTGCATCATGTCATTTCCAACAACTTTGGATTCCTTTCTTCTATTTCTTTTAGTTGATCTAAATTTTTCTCTAACATGGGCAACTCTTGCTATCCCTTTTCTCTGATATTTTGTAGGTTTAATATTTTTTTTTAAGTATGTTATCCCTCCTCTCAATCTTCTAGTTGGATTCTACAATTTCCTTCATCTTGCTATCTTCCTATTACCCATTTAATTCTAGAGTTTCGAGTCTTATTTTCATGCTTATGGTCTCATTAACATATAACTTTGAAGACTACATCAATAGTCTAGACATGGGTCTATATCAATCTTTATTATCTTGGAAAGCTTCCTCTCTTTCATATTTTTTGTTTTTTTTTGAGAACATTGATCTTACTTTGATTTGTCCATGATTCATCATGAAGCAATAAGTACACTTTCTCTTTTCCTTTAACTTCAACTTGTACTATTTGCTCTCTTATTTGATGCATTTTGATAGTGATGGTTGAGGTGTTCTCAACAAAATCAAGTGAATTGTTCTTCTCTATTTGCCTAAACTTTTGAGTCTACTTAGGCTTCAGGATCCCCTTATATTGCTTTGCATTCACAAAAAACCAACATTTCACTTATGTCCCCTATGTTGGTTTGTGGGTATCTTATTGTGCAAGACCCCCATGCCCCAACTGTTACCCCTACATGAGGGTTGAGATTAGGGTGTAAGTAGTTGTCACCCCTACATGAGGGTTGAGATTACGGTATAAGTAGGTAGTTGTAAACCTTTTTGAAAGTCAGAGAGTTTGGTTCCAAGGAAATACTACACCTCGTTATATAAAAAATTGATTATTGAACCATGCAACTCTATTTGATACCCATTTATAGCTTCACTACTTGATACCCATTTATAGTTTTACTACCAATCCCTACATATTTCACTAAAACTAAGATTTTTCAATATTTATTTTCCTTTCATATTTGACTTTAGATCCCTCCCATTATCTAATCATGTTATGTTGCTACCTTGATTTGATTAGTTTTGAAAATAGGAGGTGTTGTAATGAAATATATTGTAGAGGAGACAAAGGCTTAGGGGAGAGGATTCAGTAGTTGAGCACCCTAAATTTGTGCTTCTCAAAATCTTATGTGAAAATTTCAAATCACTCCCAATTTTTTATAGCAACTTACTTGGCAAGTCCCCTGCTTATAACTAAGGTTTCAAGGCCACATCGTCAAACATGATACCACATCAGGATGCTTTTTGTCGAGGTGTTCAAAAAGGCCCCAAAAAAAATGAGATTAATACTTGTGCACTAAATCATGTTTTATTAGTGTGTTGATGTGGTATCACATGATTTGTTTCTTTTTAGATCTAAGGAATACATTTCATTCAATTATGGATAGTGGTCATCAACACTAACAACTTTAAAGTCACAACTATTGGTCTAATATTGTTAAAAATATTGAATATTAAATCAATAAATACTATAACAACTATTGGTACATACTCCCCTACCTATTTTTGTTAAAATATATTTTAAAGCCCATGTTACTACTATCGACCTTAATTTCTATTATTACACTTTTATTTCCCCTATTCTTCCTCATCTTAATTTGCACCATTAACCTCACCTTCAACTTTCCTAGAAAACCCTACTACATTTTGGAGGAGAATATGTTGTCTATTTGGAAAACCAAAACCCTGGTTGTGTTTTGAAGGAGAATATGTTGTGTTGGAGGGAAGAAGTTTATATTTTGTCGGAGGGAGGCGATGGGGTTGGGAATGGAAATGAAAGTAAAAGAGGCATACTATGAACCCATGGGGTTGGGAATGCAAATGAAAGTAAAAGAGGCATACTACGAACCCAAATTAACTCAAAAGGCTCATCACAAATTTTATGCAACACATCCTGTTAAATCCACTGACGAGCGTTCTAATTTGTGAAACATAGATTAAATTCCAGCTATGTTACTCATTCGACAAAAAGGTCGGCATCCATTTCTCCGCCGGGAAAAGTTTGTTTGGTGAATTTTGTTGACAAGAATGTATGAGAAAACCCAGATAGGTAGACTCTATGATAAGTACGAGAAAATATGATAGGCCGGGGAGGGCTGCGGAGGAAATTATTATCTCCGCGATGACAGCCCATCCAATCGCTTCTCCTCGAGGAGACATACGACCTCTTCAATGCCACGTGGAATGAAAAAAGAGATCCGAACTTCGTTTTTGGCTCAACTCAATAATTCCCTGGCTTGATATGTAAGTTAGTTGGGCACCAGTGGCAGAAGAACAGAGGTTCAAACTGGCGAAACAAGGCTATAACCCAACTCACGCTTGGACCCTAGGTTGTGTTGGCATAACAACTACCACCTCTGGAGTAAGAGTTGGTACGGACAACTATGCACACTACGCAATGAGTGCTCTTCAAATTAGGAGGGGAAGCTCCCTCGTTGTGCTTGACAAAAGTACTTGCAAAGGAAATAAACTAAACTAAATCCTGTCTTTTTGCTTCAGCTGTAGAGGTACAAGGCTTTCTCGAAAACTATATACGTTGCAGCTGAGTTTTTCTGGTTTTGCAGATCTAGAAACTACAACTAAACTTAATAACTTAAATTTTATCCAGTTTCCTCAAGAAAAAAGAGCATGAGGAAACAGAGCAAGGTTTTGACTATCAGACAATAAACGAGTTTAGATTCTCTACTTGAAGGCAAGGTGGCGCGACTATTATCTCAATCTGAACAAGTTTATTAGGCACAAAACAGATTTATCTAAACTATGGAAAGAATTTACCATGACAATCTCATGAAACCCTATGTGGCATAACAATTGATCATAATAGTAAAGACTCACAAAACAGATTTATCATCACAATCACATCAAACCCTATGTGGCATAACAATTGATCATAACGGTAAAGATGCACAAAACATATTTATCTAATCTATGGAAAGAATTCACCATTACAATTGCATGAAACCCTATGTGGCATAACAATTAATCGTAATAGTGAAGATGCATGAAAAAATACCAAAAGAGCAATATTGAGGGCAAGGTAGGCGCAGCATATATTTCTCTCTCAAGCAAAAGTTATTTACAAATGAGAAAAAGCTCTTATTTATATACATCAAGGTGTAGGGAACCCTAAAATCACCTTGAATCATCTACAGTCTTGCAATGCATGCAAGATTTAATGCTAAGCCCTAATAAAGTAAACTATACAGTCAACTGGAAAACTACCATCAGTTAACCGAAACATCTAACCTAAAAATGGACAACTGTGCAAGCATGCACATCCTTATTGAAAGCGAGTTAACTGGAACACTACCATCAGTTAACGAAAAACCCTAAATGAAACTCCAAGTGTGTAAAACTAATCTCAGAATAGATATGCATGAGACGAGACAACGAGTTAACTTGAAAGGGTAATGCCAAGTTAACTCCTGTGTGTAATGTCTATCCTGAGAGGTGGAAACTGAAGTCTACTGGTCGTGATCTCGAGCAACCAATCCCTTAATGAGATTGTTAACTGCATCACTATCTGGAGCTATGAGACTCTATCGAAGAATGCTATGTCAGTGCAGCATATCCTCACCGACTGTGATCTGAGACTGAAGTTCACCTCTGCTCCTTGTTGCCTCATCAAACAATGCTGGCATGACTGTAAGCTGAGTAACCTTACCAACGGTTTCCCCACTGAAAATGGTATGAATGAGTGCCTGGAGATCTGACTAAACATCAGTAAGCTCAACATAGGCACCACCCTTGATCTGATACCGGCACGGTAAGCAAGATACTAGAGTCCTCACAAACCGAAGTGCACTAGTGACATGCTCTCTACTCAGCCAATTCTGACGCCAAAGTGTCCTCTATCTTTGCTCTGAAAACCAATTATGTTTTCCAAGAGTAGATAGCTTCTTTGTCCTCTGCATCTATGACTGCATCATATGCCACACTCAGGTGAGCAATCATAAGCTCATCCCGGGGTTTGTTAATTGCCATATCTCGCTCCTCATCTTGAAGACGAAGACGGAGCTCTCGTGCATTGTACCACAACTGATATAACTTTGTGAGCATAGTATGGCCTCTAGCAACAAACTCCTCCTCCCATTCATTCAAATGCTTGCCATATGCAACCAAGTGATTAAGTTGACTTTGCTCTACTGGAGGCTCAAGCATTGGCGGGAGTGTATTAATGGCATTGGGTCTATGTACAAGGCTAGAAATATACTGACGAAGCTGTCTGATTTCAGCCTTGAGAGCTGCCTTATCCTCTCCGTCCTTCAGTATTCTATCCCTGGCACTGTCTGTAGCAACCTGTAGGAGATCAACCCGAGTCTGACTTGTGCTATGACCAAGGTTGACTATGATAACCTCAAAATCCTGAGATTCCAACTCAGCCAAGTTCTTCCCCTGTGGAGGTACAAGCAGTCTCGACGACAATCTCCATGTCAGTGTTCCTCTCTACGTGGACCATATTCTTGACCCTCTTGTCTGACGCATCCTGGTAAATCTCATCAAAATCAGAATGATTAAGGACATAGGATAACTGCCTCCTCTTCCTTCCTAGCTGAGCTTCGATCCAAGATTGGTCTCAGCTAATGCTACTAGAAGGGTCTATACTAGCAACATGAGGTACGACGAGAGTGAACGTGTAGAGGGCCCACTATGAGGTGAAGAGTCTAAATACAATTCAATGTGAATTGGGACTGGCGACTGTTCTGAAACTGGTGTAGGAACTTGAGGCTGAACCTTAGGTACCGACGGAATTTGAACTGGTCTCTGAATAGCTTTGTGACCGGCTGTTTGTTAGACTCCGTGTGTGTAATGTGGCAAGCGCCTTGCCCTTTGAATTGTTTGGCGCTTGTACTTTCTTGGGAGGATTACTCCTCTTCTTTTGTTTAGGTTTTGACGAGGAAGGTAGCGAAGGATTCACCACTACTGGCGGCTCTACTCTGGGAACACTTACCCTCCTTGTCTTCTTGTTGTCGAGGTAAGTATACTATTCTGGATAACTCTACTTGACCTCTCCTTGACTGTTGCATATTCCTTGGCGTACCAATCAACTGCTAGCAACGGTTGTGTATCAACCTGCTCTCTAAAAAACGAGGAAGGACCTCTCCCTCATCATCTGATAAACCTCCCACATCTTCTGACAAGAAAATAGAAATCTGTGAGAGAGAGAAGCGATCGTAACTACGTCTGCAAACCTCAAGTCATCTGCGTAATTTGCCCAATAATCCTCCATAGAAGGCTCGTGATATGTACCCCAGCAAGGCGAGCTCTATAATGACTTGAAAGATCATAGGCACGTGCTTCAACAAGATACTTAAGATGATATTTCTCAAGCTCTTGCCCTGCAATCTTGGCATCAATTGCCGACTTGCACCAATACATTCCAAACTGAAAAGGAAAGTTGAGAGATGGTTTGTGCCTACGGCGTAGAAGACGATGAACATCATGCATCTATCTAAGGAACTCCTGAAATATTGTCTTATCCGAAGGATAACGTGGAAGCATAGCTGGATTTCCTATAAATCTGTATACTCAGATGTAGGTATATGTCGGGAACTGAATAAACCGATCTGCCCAACTATCCATCGCTGCCCTAGCAACTGCCGAGATACGAACGTGCAACTCCCGGTCCAAATTTCTCACTGTATAAGTCAGAAAAGCCTCGTGAACACGCTTGAAATGACGTTCAGCTATGGTGAACTCAAGCTGATCATAATACTGATAGACTTTCTGAACACTGAGAATGCCTACGGTGTTTAGTCCTCGGAACTGACCCTGATAAGTGATCAAGTACACGAGATACGAACACATGTGAAACTCATGGGCAACTAGGAAACCGGTGATCTACCTACGAAGAATATCGGTGATGAAGGATGCCCAGTCATAATGCTCCTGCCCAGAAATGATTCGACCAATAATGTAATACATCCAAGGCTAGAAAACATTCGCATGTGCTTGAGTTGAGACACGATTCAGGAGTGTGATTAGAATCGCGTACTCATCCTTGTATTCACCACGACCCACATTGTTTGGCAATTTGTTTTTCGCTTGTTTTAACCATCTTTCTGCCATCTTCTTCTGACACTTGTCCACATCAACATCAAATTCTTGCTCACACTGCTCCATAGAAATAACCAGACTATTAGGGTGTTGAGGAATGCCAACACTCCTTTCGATGTCTAGAGGCTTGAGACTGCAAATGACTCATCCATCAACTGACACTATCTCACGAGTAGTATAATTGTAATGCTTAATACAAGCCACCACGAATTCAACACAGTGAACGAAGATAGGTATGGAAGCGGCCTCTAGTAAACCAGACTGCTCAATATTTTGAATGATTGAAGCTCTGATCTTAACAGGATCAAGAACTGCTTCTGGCAACACCTTGTGAAGATCTGTCTCAACCAACCTGTGGAAATCATGAGTAAGGACTGTTTTGGTCCTGTATTCGAGCTGAGTGAACTACATTCTAAAAAATTCGCCTGTTGACTGTGAACTTGACTATGCTTTGACAAGATTTCTGGAAAGCTAAAAATAGCCTGCGAGAGTTAAAAATAGCCTTTCGAAGAGTTATTTTCAGCGAAAAATCTGAAATATTGGTTTTGTCCAGAAAAGGATTCTAAGACAACCCAGAACGTCAGTTTTGCAAAAATTCAACCTCTACTCGATTGTACAAAGACTTTTCAGTTGAGAAAATTAGTAACTCAGGAACAAATGTTCTGAAGTTAAAAATTTCTAAAAAATCAAGCGCACGATTTTAACTTGAGGTAATTATATAGAAATGATCCAGATGTTTGTACTTGTAGAATTCGTCAATTTCAGGAACATGCAAATTGTATTCTGAGAGAAATATGAGATTCAAGGATGAAAAAGACGTTTTTATGATACTCTTTTTCTGTGAAAATCTCCCTAGAATTCTTCAAATTGCTAACAATTGTGAAATTTTAACCTGCAAAAAGATTTGTTAGATAAAATCGCCTTTGATTATAGATGAGGAATTCACCTTTGAATTGGAAGAATTCGCCTTTTACTTGAAAACCACAAATTTTCCTTGAAATTTGCACCTTTGTTCTGAAAACCAAGAATTTGCTTTTGCCTTGAGAAAATACGAATTCCTATGAAGTTTAAGAATTCGCCCTTGATTACTGAAGGATTGCAGATTTCTTTTGAAGAAATATGAATTGCTTTTAAAGATGAGTGCCTTTACTTCTTGATAAAACCACAAATTTATCTTGAAGAAATGTGAATTTCTCTTGATAAAATTCGCTTTGAAGAAATACGCCTTTGAAAATTGATAGAATTCGATTTCCTCTGGAGATATGAATTTATTTTGAAAAATACGAATTTCTTTTAAGATTGAATTTTCTCTTAATGAATTCGAATTTGTTCTGAAAGCTTTGTGAATAATAAATGATGGCGCCATACTTTAAATAAGAGGAAATTTGCACTAACTGGTAACTTCAAGAATTCAAAACCCTGACAAAAATAGAAAACCTCTAATTGGTCCCCTTTCAGTTGAACTACCACTGACTCGGAGTTCAAAAATAAATAATAATAAAATATTCATTATCATGCAATTAGCAAAAGGTGCCAAAAATAGAAAATTGCCATTTAATGCTAAAATTGCAAAAATAAATAAATATATATTTTGAACTTCAGTTGACAATTCGGAATGAAGCTTTGAGATTCACTGTTAGACTTCATCGATTCCGAAAAGTCATCTTTTAGGCTCATAGGCATCCACTTGCTCAAGTTATTCCACTTTTTATTAACTTCCTACTTTATAGCTGACGACAAAGTCACGACTGGCCATCTTCGACACTAAATTCTAGGTGACCGGGTGATTTTGAGACTGAGCTTGGAGAATTCAACAGAAAGCCTACTCAACAAGGAAGAAATGTCTGCTGGGAGACACTATTGCAAAATCCATCGTTTAACACCCTGAAAAATTAGGTGTGCTTGATTAAATTCATTTACAGGTTCTAGACTTAACCATTGTCCAAAACTGCCATCTGACACTTCAAACGGTTGCTGACGGCGAACAGTGAACCCTGCTGATAGGAAACGAAGCTCACTGCATGCTTGGAGACATTCTGCATCCAATGGATATATGCATGACATCTAAAAGTTGTGTTAAGGCCTCAAAAGTAAAATCGCCCCTGACCCTCAGTTGCACTGAGACCACTTTGACGAAAATTGAACTTTCAACCAGATGCCCTACTTTGACCTCTGACATCTGGAGCTGGGATGACCTGATTTAGACACTATCTGTTTTAATGGACAACCAGAAGGAGTGAGAAAAGAAGTCTCTAGAGGCGACGAAGCAAGAAAACTGCTTCTAAGACCTCAAATAGAAGGGCGCCCATCCTAAGATGGAATAAACGACCAACACTTAGCCATTTTGTGAGTTATCTTTACTTTTTAACACTTCGCCAAAGACCTCGCACGTACGAGCGATTGCCAAATCCTGGAAGCTGATGGTTGGGCTCGTTGAATAGATAAAGTAATCACATTCGAAAGCCATGAAGACTTCGAAAGCGAACGACCTCATCTGACAGGCCTAAAGGCTAGGCACCTCTAGACTGTAGAAATACAATAAAAATCTTCTGTTGGTCTGCCCGTGAAATTATGTGCTTGGTAGAACCTCTGCTATGATCACCCAGAATGTCAGATTGATAGGCAACTTGGTGCGTTGCGAAGCTGGACTAGAGTAGTACTGATGTCAGGAAGACCTCGTCTACAAATTTGACCATCTTAGGGGTCATTTTAACCAGCGCCCCTGAGCTGTAGTTGCACTGGAAGTGAAATGAAGAAGCTCAGGAACGTGAAACCTCCATCATAAGCTGATCTTCAAACATCGACTGCTGGAGCTCTGAGATTCGGATGACTGCATTTGATAGTTCATTGGATAAGCACACTAGTCATGAACAGATTGACTGCATGAGCCACCAAAAATACCAGAATCTACCCCCTCTTTAAGATGGGCGCCCTCAGGCTATAGTTGCGCTTTTGCCAAAAAAGAACAATTTTCTCCTCTCTGGAACTTTGGAAATTTCTACTTCTAATGCTATTTGCCAGAGTTACAGGTATCAGAAAGCTTCGTTGGATAGCTCATCGGATAGCCAGACAAATTTTGAAGAGATTGACTATATGCATGAGCATTTTCAACAAGATCTTAACCTTCAAAAAGAAGGGCGCCCCTAGGTTATATTTGCGCTTTCTTGCTTTTCCTCTGAGAAATCTTGATAAATTGACCATTAAGAACTCCATTTCGATCACTGAAATCATCATGTGCAATGTGAAACGCCATCGTGAGATGTTCCTCCATTGTGAAAAGCTCCATTCTGAGTCTCTGCTTCAAGTTCTGTTCAATAAAACTGACTTTGACTGACAAAATATTGACAAAAACTCCATGCTTGATATTGCCCAAAATTGTATTTTACATCATTTAGCAAAGTTTAGACTAATTTATGCAAAATGCCTTGATGAAGCAAAAAAATTGGTTTGGGTATAACATTAGGCTTCATCTGGTGACCATGTCGGATACCTACGGCATAGGAGAACCTAAGAATCTCAGTGTTAAATAGACCAGTGATGCATAATTGGGCATTGGAGTCAGGACTTTCCCTATTCATCTAAAAACATTTGGAGTTTCCTAAAAACCTAACCTAAAAATCACCTAAAACAAGACTACCTAAATCACCTAAAACACGACAAAACATTACAAAACAGGGAAACACAATACGACATAATGATAAAGCATAAAAATTACTTACAAAATATTTATGATATTACTCCTCCCCCAGAGGGTTGAAGTGCTTAAGATACTACTGGCTATAAGGAAGCGAGAAGAGCCTTCCATCCTAATGTGAAAGAATATATGTGTTCTCTCCTATGGATTCATGAATCTGGAAGGGCCCTAACCATAAGGAATCAAAATTTCCATGCATTCCTTTTGGCTCATGCCTTTTGTCCCACAAAAGGACTTGATCTTCGACTTGAAAGTCTCTGTGACAAGCCTTCTTATCAAAAATTTCCTTCACTCTTTCTTGGTGCTGAGTGATCTTATCGACAACCTCTGTCCTCTCCTCTTGAAGTTTCATCAAGAGCAATATCCTCTTCTGAATAGGATCATTAAATTCTTCATCCTCCATTGTAGATGCCAACTGTAAAGCAGAAAGCTCCAAGGTAATGGGTAGAATAGCTTCTGTACCATACAAAAGTATAAAGGGTGAGGTGCCAATAGCTCTTTTAGGAGTTATATGATCAGCCCAAAGAGCGTTGTATAACTTGGTATGCCAAGCTCGCTGATTTGACTCAACCAACTTGCGTATAATTGTGACAATGTTCTTATTGGATGATTCGGCTTGTCCATTACCCTGAGGGTAATAATCTGACGAATGAGACAACATGATGCCGTGATCAAAACAAAAACTTAAAATCTCCTCTGATGAGAAGCAAGTAGCATTATCAGTCACAATTTTCTGAGGAACTCTGAAGCGAGAAATGATATTCTCCTTTAGAAAGCTGCAAACCACTTCGGATGAAGCTCGTTTAGTAGGAATTGCCTCAACCCATTTTGTAAAATAATCTGTCGCTGTAAGGACAAAAACATGCCCCTTACTGGAAACTGGATTGACAGGTCCTACAAAATCAACACCCCACTGCTGAAATGGAGCGTCGATAATAACTGGCCTGAGTGGAAAGGATGCCAATTTCACTTTACCAGCAAACTGCTGACATAACTGACATTTGTACACCCAATCATATGCGTCGCGAAACATAGTTGGCCAATAAAAATGTGCTCGTAGAATCTTGAATGCAGTGACCCTTGATGAAAAGTGTCCTCCGCATGCCTGATTATGAAAAGCTTCTAGCAATCTTCGCTGCTGATCCTTTCTGACACATAATAGGAAAGTTCCGTCAAGACCACGCTTGTACAAAACGTTGTTAACAAGCACGAAATTTTGTGCTTTCAATTTTAGTGTTCTTTTTTGCTGTTTGTCCATGTGACGTGGACATTCTCCATACGTTGAATAATGCCACAAAGGTGTGTACCATTCTTCCGTAGAATTAACAAGTAGGACCAAAGGAAGATCCTCTTCAACTTCTTGGTTTGAACCAATTCCACCATTGCTCTTGAATTTGCGATCTTCATCTCCCGCCAATAACCAACAAAGACCTTGTCTGCGAACAAGCTTGGTCGGCTTAATCTCCAGATCATATTCTTGAACCCTTGCGATCCAATTCCCTCTTTTCGTGCCCATCTCCTGCTGGGTAAGCACGCTTTTGACTACTGGATTGGTGACATACACCATTGTATGTGAATTCAAAAGATAAAATCTAAAATTCTTGACAGCTCTGACAACAGCATAAGCATTCTTCTCGATCTGGGAATAACGCATCTCAGCTTCTTTGAAATTAGCACTCATAAAAGCAATAGGAGATTCACCCTCTTCGTTGAGCTTCTGTGTCAGAATGGCAGACAATGAATGTTCTGACGCATAACAATAAAGAATAAAATCCTTCTTAAAGTTAGGCCAAACTAACACTGGTGCATTAGCAATAACTTCTTTGATTTTGATAAAGGCCTATTTGCCTTCATTTGTCCACACAAAAGTAGATGTCTTCTTCATCATTGCTGAATTCTCCTTCGTAAACTCTGAGAAATTAGGTACGAATCTTCGAATAAAGTTAACCTTATCGAAAAAGGAATGCACCTGCATTTTGCTTGTAGGGAGAGATAGGTTTTTGATTGAATCCACCCGATTCGGATCTATTTTGGTACCTTCTTTGGAAACGATATGACCAAGTAACTTGCCCTCCGTCACCACAGATATTGTCTTCTCTGGATTCAAAGATATTTGTGATACCTACATCTCTCGAACAATTTCACAAGGTGTGAAAAGTGATCACTCCATTTATCTGAAAAAATGGTTAAGTCATCAAGATAGACGACTATGATCTTATTCCTAAGATCCCCAAACTCTAAATCCATGGCTCTCTGAAAAGTAGCACCGGTGTTGATAAGGCCAAAAGGCATCCTCTCATAAGCAAACATTCCCCACGGTGTGGTGAAAGCTGTCTTGATTTGATCCTCCTCAGCCACTGCAATCTGATTGTAACCGGAAAAACCATCAAGAAGTGATAGCATTTCCGATTTGGTAACTGTCTACAATGTATGTTCCATGATTGGTAAGGGATAATTGTCCTTTAAGGATGATTGATTCAAGTTCCTGAAATCAACGCAAATTCTGATTTCTCCATTCTTCTTGTGCATAGGAACGATATTTGACACCTAGGTGGAGTGATGAATAGGAAAAATTATTCTCGAGTCCACCATCTTCTGAATTTCCGCATAGATAGTATCTTGAATTCACAGATTATAATGTCTTTGTTTCTGCCTGAAAGGATTAACTTCAGACTTCAGTGGAATTGTGTGAGACAATTCAATGGGTGTGAAGACCTTTAAATCTTCGTATGACCAGGCAAAAACATCCTTGTACTGCTTGAACAAGGCGATAAACCTCTTAGTTTCTTGAGGAGTGCAACATTTGCCTAAATTCACAAGCCAAGGCTTGTCTTCTGTACCTATGTTGACTTGGCTATATTCTGATGAAGTATTCACCCCTGACCTCTTCTGATCTTGGATGTAATGATCATGCCTGTCAAAAATATCCTCTAAGGATACAAAACCCTTAGGAATCTGATTTCCTTTCAACTATATGATTCCAAATTCTATAACCTTAGATTCTTTAGCAATTGACTCTTTGTGAGGAGTTGAGCTCCCTTCAAAGAACAATTCTTTGTAGTTATCTCCCATGATGAGAAATTCTTTGATATCTTCATCGTCACTGAAGACTTTCCAGTTGTATGAATTATCAGGAACAGCTGGTCTGTAGATTAGCTCAATAGAAAATGAGTTATGACGAAAGTCAGAGTTAGGCATAAAAAGAGCGGCTGAAACTACAAGTGCATCAGCTTTGCTATTGTTCATTCTTGAAATATATTTGATATCGAATGCATCAAACTAGTCAATTGCATTCCACACCCTCTGCCTATAGTTCTGGAGATGATTCTTTCTTACATGAAACTGCTCTCTGACCTGCTTTACGATCAGCTCTGCATCTCCTTCAACTTGAAGCAGCTTGATCCCCATATCCTTTGCATTTTTGAGACCTAACAAAAGCGCCTCATATTCTGCAGTATTATTAGTGCAATCAAATTGCAACCTATATGCAAAAGGATATAAACGACCCTCGGGAGAGATAATCACTAGTCCCGCTCCAGAACTTGAAGTCAAACAACTACCATCAAACTGCATAGTCCACATCTTCGATTCTTCATCTGACAATTCGGTGGAAAGAGCAAAATTTGGACAATCTTCCGTCACTTCAGATACCATAGCATATGTGCCTGGGCCCGTGTCTTGATACAACACTTGAGCATGAGGGTCCTGAGACTTCACCACTGTGAACTTTGATTTGGTTTCCGGTTCCAGCTTAAAAGTACCTTTCTTCAATGGGATTGTCGTGAACTACCAATCCATTTGTATTTCTCCTCCAAGATCCTTGCAAAAAATTCTACTAAGTAACATCCCATAGCTAGTAGGAATATCAGCTACTAGGATAGTCATCATAATCTTCTTCTCTGGACACGATGCTAGCCTCACTTGTGCATCTTTGAGTTGACCGACTAACGACACCGGTTTGGACTCAAGTGAATAACACTTTTCCTGAGTCGGGGTGCATGAAAGTCCCAACGCATTCATAATCTATAAGGGCATTACGTTGTCTGAAGCTCCACTGTCAATTATGCAATTGCTCAGCTTAAAACCTCCTATATATAAAGATATATAAAATGGCCCAGGCTTCTCTTCTATAGGAACTTAGGATTGTAACAATGTCAGCTGAACGACATTCTTCTTTTTAATAATGTTCAAAATTCTATCCAGCTGCTCTGGATGATCTTGTAAATACTCCAGCTAAGATATTTGTACCTTTGTCTTCATCATGGAAGACACGATGTCAAAGCTTGCTGAAGACGTATCTAAAACTGCTGGCAAGATGTTCTCTTGTGAAGGTTTTTGATTGGAAGTAGAAGCTACTTCCTTTGCTTTTGTATTCAAATTCCACTTTTCCTCTTCCTCCTTCTATGCTTCGAAATGCTGAGCACGTGTGAATACAGGTGAGGAGATATTCTCGTGATTCACTGCAAGAGAAAAATGACGGGATTCTTCTTCTTCATTAACAGGTTCTCGATCAAAATATCCCATTGCGGAGTCACCATCAAACTTGTTTGTCTATGAAGAGACGACGTTTGAACTGGAAGGTATGAAGTCTGAACTAGGAGCAGAATCAGCGAATCCCATGAGCTGATTCATTCTTTGATTTTTGGACAAGTAGCCTCGGTGTGCTCTGCTGAATCATGGAATGTGCAAAAGACCGTAGCCTTCTTAGCTTCATTATTTTGTCTTGGTTGTCCTTGCGGAAAATTTGACTTGAAATTATTGTACGGTTGAAAGTTATTCTTTCTCGGCTGGTATGCTGGTTGCAGTTGAAAAGGTGGTGGTGCAGGCAAGGCTAGTTGCCCTTGAGGTGGTGACTATCTCTTCAGTATCATCACCTCATTTGCTACCTTCTGTAGCAACGGATCAGCCGACGCTTGCACAAGTGGCCTGATCGAATCATCTTTCATCTTGCTGGTTGTAATCATGTTATCTTCAAGCTTGATTGCTTCCTCCTGAAGGTGTTGTAGATTATCTTCTTCGCTTATCTTCAGGAAAAAGGAAATTTTTGACGGCAGCGCGTTGATGAAAGAACTCATCAAAATCTCATCAGACGGATTCAAGGTACGAGAAAGACGTGTAACAAGGCGATTAAACCTTGCCACAAATTCTCTCATCGATTCATGCTTTTCCATCTTTCAATTTGAGAGTTGTGCAAATAGTCTATGATTGTCCTTAGCAGGCTTGAATCTTGCCAAAAACTTCTCGCTCATGACGGCCCAACTGGTGATAATTCCCGGCTCAAGATTATTGAACCAATCTGCTACGTTGTTCTCAAGAGTTTCCACGAAAAGACGAACGACAATGTCTTCATGTGCAACATGAAAAATGAAACAAGCCATCGTGAATGCTGATAGATGTTCATCTGGATGTTTAGCACCATAGCCATGAAATCTCAGAAAAAACTTGTGTGATCCCTTGGGAAATTCATGATGTCCTGGTAAAGCCAACGGTCCAATATTGTTGCCCCAAGGCAAGGGGGCTGGACGTCTTGCATTTCTTCCATTACAACCGTTGTGATCATCACCATTGTTGTTGTTAATAATACTATCACCCATCTCTGCAATTGGAGTGGGAGATTCTTCTTCAAAACATTATGATTCAGTAAACTGATCAGGAGCTCCTTCAAAAACAGGATCTGGTTGGATAGGAGGATTTCCTCTCCTTCTTCTAATATAAACTTGGTACGCCAGGATGCTTAATTCCATGAGGGAGGTGGCAAAATTGGTCTACCTGCTGCAAGATCTGCTTTCTCTTCTTCTTTATCCAGAGTTATAGCCGTGTTTATCCACTGAGTGGTAGATGTATGATTTTCAAAAATAAATGTGCGCAAGCTACTGATAATATTTGACTGTTCTGCTTCGATGAAGAATAAATTTGGCTGAATAACAGGTGGACTTAGTGCTGGTTGTTGAACTGGAGCAGTAGGATGCCAGATAGTCATAACCGTCACATGAATTTTTCGAGGCCTCATGCCCCACGATGGGCGCCAGAAAACTGTTGGTGTAACAACTAGCACAACTGGAGTAAGAGTTGGTATGGATAGCTATGCACACTACGCAATGAGTGCTCTTCAAATTAGGAGGGGAAGCTCCCTCATTGTGCTTGACAAAAGTACTTGCAACCAAGTGATTAAGTTGACTTTGCTCTACTGGAGGCTCAAACATTGGCGGGAGTGTATTAATGGCATTGGGTCTATGTACAAGGCTAGAAATATACTAACAAAGCTATCTGATTTCAACCTTGAGAGCTGCCTTATCCTCTCCGTCCTTCAGTATTCTATCCCTGGCACTGTCTGTAGCAACCTATAGGAGATCAACCTCAGTCTGACGTGTGCTACAACCAAGGTTGACTGTGATAACCTCAAAATCCTGAGATTCCAACTCAGCCAAGTTCTTCCCCTATGGAGGTATAGCAGTCTCGACGACAATCTCCATGTCAGTGTTCCTCTCTAAGCGGACCATATTCTTGACCCTCTTGTCTGGCGCATCCTGGTAAATCTCATCAAAATCAGAATGATTAAGGACATAGGATGGCTGCCTCCTCTTCCTTCCTAGCTGAGCTTCGATCCAAGATTGGTCTCAGCTAATGCTACTAGAAGGGTCTGTACTAGCAACAGGAGGTACTGATGAGAGTGAACGTGTAGATGACCCACTGCGAGGTGGAGAGTCTAAATCCAATTCAATGTGAATTGGGACTGGCGACTGTTCTAAAACTGGTGTAGGAACTTGAGGCTGAACCTCAGGTACTGACGGACTCTGAACTAGCTCTATGACCGGCTGTCTGTCAGACTCCGTGTGTGGAACAGTGGCAAGCGCCTTGCCCTTTGAATTGTTTGGCGCTTGTACTTTCTTGGGAGGATTACTCCTCTTCTTTTGTTTAGGTTTTGACAAGGAAGGTAGGGAAGGATTCACCACTACTGGCGGCTCTGCTTTGGGAACAATTACCCTCCTTGTCTTCTTGATGTCGAGGTAAATTATACTGTTATGGATAACTCTACTTGACCTCTCCTTGACCGTTGCGTATTCCTTGGCGTACCAATCAACTGCTGGCAACGGTTGTGTATCAACCTGCTCTCTGAAAAACTGAGGAAGGACCTCTCCCTCATCATCTGATAAACCTCCCACATCTTTTGACAAGAAAATAGAAATCTGTGAGAGAGAGAAGCGGCCGTAACTACGTCTGCAAACCTCGAAGTCATCTATGTAATTTTCCTAGTAATCCTCCATAGAAGGCTCGTGATATGTACCTCCAGCAAGGCGAGCTTTATAATGACCTGAGAGATCATAGGCACGTGCTTCAACAAGATACTTAAGATGATATTTCTCAAGCTCTTGCCCTGCAATCTTGGCATCAATTGCCGACTTGCACCAATACATTCCAAACTGAAAAGGAAAGTTGAGAGATGGTCTATGCCTGCAGAGTAGAAGACGATGAACATCATGCATCTATCTCAGGAACTCCTGAAAGATTATCTTATCTGAAGGATAACATGGAAGCATAGCTGGATTTCTTGTAAATCCATATACTCGGATGTAGGTATATGTTAGGAACTGAATAAACCAATCTGCCCAACTATCCATCGTTGCCCTAGCAACTGCCGAGATACGAATGTGCAACTCCCGGTCCAAATTTCTCACTGTATAAGTTAGAAAAACCTCGTGAACATGCTTGAAATGACGTTCAGCTCTGGTGAACTCAAGCTGATCATAATACTGATAGACTTTCTGAACACTGAGAATTCCCATGGTGTTTAGTCCTTGGAACTGACCCTGATAAGCGATCAAATACACGAGATACGAACACATGTGAAACTCATGGGCAACTAGGAAACTAGTGATCTTCCTGTGGAGAATATCGCTAATGAAGGATGCCCAGTCATAATGCTCCTGCCCAAAAATGTTGCGACCAATAATGTAATACATCCAAGGTTGGAAAACATTCGCATGTGCTTGAGTTGAGACACGATTCAGGAGTGTGATTAGAATCGCGTACTCATCCTTGTATTCACCATGACCCACATTGTTTGGCAATCTATTTTTTGCTTGTTTTAACCATCTTTCTGCCATCTTCTTCTGACACTTGTCAAAATTAGCATCAAATGTTTTCTCACACTGCTCCATAGAAATAACTAGACTATTAGGGTGTTGAGGAATGCCAAAACTCCTTTCGATGTCTAGAGGCTTGTGACTGCAAATGACTCGTCCATCAACTGACACTATCTCACGAGTAGTAGAATTGTAATGCTTAATACAAGCCATCATGAATTCAACATAGTGAATGGAGATAGGTATGGAAGCAGCCTCTAGTAAACCAGACTACTCAATATTTTGAATGATTGAAGCTCTGATCTTAACAGGATCAAGAACTGCTTCTGGCAACACCTTGTGAAGATCTGTCTCAACCAACTTGCGGAAATCATGAGTAAGGACTATTTTGGTCCTATATTCGAGCTGAGTGAACTGCATTCTGAAATTTTTTCCTGTTGACTGTGAACTTGACTATGTTCTGACAAGATTTTTGGAAAGCTAAAAATAGCCTACGAGAGTTAAAAATAGCCTTTCGAAGAGTTATTTTCAGCGAAAAATCTGAAATATGGGTTTTGGCCAGAAAAGGATTCTAAGACAACCTAGAACGTCATTTTTGCGAAAATTAAACTTCTACTCGATTGTACAAAGACTTTTCAATTGAGAAAATTAGTAACTCGAGAACGAATGTTATGAAGTTAAAAATTTCTGAAAAATCAAGCGCACGATTTTAACTCGAGGTAATTATATAGAAATGATTCAGATGTTTTTACTTGTAGAATTCGCCAATTTCAGGAACATGCAAATTGTATTATGAGAGAAATCTGAGATTCAAGGATGAAAAAGACGTTTTTATGATGCTCTTTTTCTGTGAAATTCGCCCTAGAATTCTTTAAATTGCTGACAATTGTGAACTTTTAACCTGCAAAAAGATTTGTTAGATAAAATCGCCTTTGATTGTAGATGAGGAATTCGCCTTTTACTTGAAAACCATGAATTTTCCTTGAAATTTGTGCCTTTGTTTTGAAAACCACAAATTTGCTTTTGCCTTGAGAAAATACGAATTCCTATGAAGTTTAAGAATTCGCCCTTGATTACTGAAGGAGTGTGGATTTCTTTTGAAGAAATATGAATTGCTTTTGAAGATGAGCGCCTTTACTTCTTGATAAAACCACAAATTTATCTTGAAGAAATGTGAATTTCTCTTGATAAAATTCGCTTTGAAGAAATACGCCTTTGAAAATATATAGAATTCGATTTCCTCTAGAGATATGAATTTATTTTGAAAATACAAATTTCTTTTAAGATTGAATTTTCTCTTAATGAATTCGAATTTGTTCTGAAAGCTTTGTGAATAATAAATGATGGCGCCATACTTTAAATAAGAGGAAATTCACACCAACTGGTAATTGCAAGATTTCAAAACTCTGACAAAAATAGAAAACCTCTGATTTGTCCCCTTTCAGTTGAACTGCCACTGACTCAGAGTTCAAAAATAAATAATAATGAAATATTCATTATCATGCAATTAGCACAAGGTGCCAAAAATAGAAAATCGCCATTTAATGCTAAAATTGCAAAAAATAAATAAATATATATTTTGAACTTCAGTTGACAATTCAGAATGAAGCTTTGAGATTCACCGTTAGACTTCACCAATTCTGAAAAGTCATCTTTTAGGCTCATAGGCATCCACTTGCTCAAGTTATTCCACTTTTTATTAACTTCCTACTTTATAGTTGACGACAAAGTCACGACTGGCCATCTTCGACACTAAATTCTGGGTGACCGGGTGATTTTGAGACTGAGCTTGGAGAATTCAATGGAAAGCCTACTAAACAAGGAAGAAATGTCTGCTGGGAGACACTACTGCAAAATCCATTGTTTAACACCCTAAAAAATTAGGTGCCCTTGATTAAATTCATTTACGGGTTCTAGACTTAACCATTTTCCAAAACTGCCATCTGACACTTCAAAAGACTGCTGATGGCAAATGGTGAACCCTGCTGACAGGAAACAAAGCTCACTGCATGCCTGGAGACATTCTGCATCCAACAGATATATGCACGACATTTGAAAGCTGTGTTAAGGGCCTCAAAAGTAAAAGCGCCCTTGACCCTCAGTTGCACTGAGACCACTTTGATGAAAATTGAACTTTCAACCAGATGCCCTACTTTGACCTCTGACATCTGGAGCTGGGATGACCTGATTCAGGCACTATCTATTTTAACGGACAGCCAGAAGGAGTGAGAAAAGAATTCTCTAGAGGTGACGAAGCAAGAAAACTGCTTCTAAGACCTCAAATAGAAGGGCACCCATCCCAAGATGGAATAAACGACCAACACTTAGCCATTTTTTGAGTTATCTTCACTTTTCAACACTTCGAGCCAAAGACCTCGCACGTACGAGCGACTGCCAAATCTTGGAAGCTGATGGCTGGGCTTGTTGAATAGATAAAGTAATCACATTCGAAAGTCGTGAAGACTTCGAAAGCGAATGACCTCATCTGACAGGCCTAAAGGCTAGGCGCCTCTAGACTATAGAAATACAATAAAAATCTTCTATTGGTCCGCCCATGAAATTACGTGCTTGGTAGAACCTCTGCTATGATCACCCAAAATGTCGAATTGATAGGCAACTTGGTGCGTTGCGAAGCTGGACTAGAGTAGTACTGATGTCAAGAAGACCTTGTCTACAAATTTGACCGTCTTAGGGGTCATTTTAACCAGCGCCCCTGAGCTGTAGTTGCACTGGAAGTGAAATGAAGAAGCTCAGGAACGTGAAACCTCCATCATAAGCTGATCTTCAAACATCGACTGCCGGAGCTCTGAGATTTGGATGACTACGTTTGATAGTTCGTTGGATAAGAAAACTAGTCGTGAACAGATTGACTGCATGAGCCACCAAAAATACCAAAATCTACCCCCTCTTTAAGATGGGCACCCTTAGGCTATAGTTGCACTTTTGCCAGAAAAGAACAATTTTCTCCTCTCTAGAACTTTGGAAATTTCTACTTCTGACGCTATTTACCGGAGTTACGGGTATCAGAAAGCTTCACTGGATAGCTCATCGGATAGCCAGACCAATTTTGAAGAGATTGACTATATGCACGAGCGTTTTCAACAAGATCTTGACCTTCAAAAAGAAGGGCGTCCTTGGGTTATAGTCGTGCTTTCTTGCTTTTCCTCTGAGAAATCTTCATTAATTGACCATTAAAAACTCCGTTTCGATCACTAAAATCATCATGTGCAATGTGAAACGCCATCGTGAGATGTTCCTCCATCGTGAAAAGCTCCATTCTGAGTCTCTGCTTCAAGTTTTGTTCAATAAAACTGACTTTGACTAACCAAATATTGACAAAAACTCCATGCTTGATATTGCCCAAAACTGTATTTTACATCCTTTAGCAAAGTTTAGACTAATTTATGCAAAGTTCCTTGATGAAGCAAAAAATTTGGTTTGGGTACAACAGGTTGTAATCCAGTGGTAACAGGTTATCTCCATGCTGTCACTATCTTTTTATTTGTAACCTTTTCTATAAGTATTTCTTTTACTCCTTTTGCCAACTGGTCAAATGGAACATATCAAATCATGGTTGTTAAACAAGAGGGTTTGAAGGAAAACTTAGCTTTGATGTTTTAGGGGTCCACCGGGGAGGAGACACAAATAACATAGGAAAACAGATATCCTAAACACTTGGGGGCAGTTGAGTGTGCAATGAACAACACTAAAACCATAGAAGGGTCTCAAATACAATTGAACAGTTGAATCTTAAGCTTTTCATATCAAAAAGGTTTGAGATCTTCTTCGAATCACACTCTCAAATTTTCAAATGGGTTTGCAGCTTCTTAGCCTAACACAGACGTAGGGTATTTAACAGGGACTTGGAGTTCTTTAAAGATAGGATTTTCTTAGATAAACATAGTAAACATAGATGAAAGGATGGTCTTTGTGGACACAAAACAATATATAGGGGGATTCTAAGATGTAGGAAAATCTAAAAATTGAGGTAAACACATAAGAAAAAATTCACTTCGATCTTGTTGAAAGAAAATAACAATAATACAAATGTCTCTAGTAAGATACTTTGAATAAGAGGATAAGGAAATATAAAATTGATAGAAATATTGGAGAATTCCAAGTAAAAAATAAGCAAAATAGAAGTGCTCATAGTAAATAGAGGCCATAGAGAAGAAGTGTTCCGAGACGATAAAGATATATACAACCCCACATGTACATTGCTAATGTGGTTGTTAGGGTTATATGTGAATGAGCTCATGAACATGTAAAAGAGGCTTGATATTTTAGAAACAAAGGGTTGTATGAAGACAACATGATAAAAGGAAATTGTAGAGTCTATATGCAAGTTAGAAAAAAAAAAAACTCATAGAACAAATTTCTTGCAGATTAACATAGAAAGAGGACAACAAGAGT
This sequence comes from Sequoia sempervirens, assembly GCA_007258455.2. Classification (NCBI taxonomy): domain Eukaryota; kingdom Viridiplantae; phylum Streptophyta; class Pinopsida; order Cupressales; family Cupressaceae; genus Sequoia; species Sequoia sempervirens. The sequence goes on along the minus strand of VDFB02276448.1, from coordinate 78,027 downwards.
TGGTCACTGTAAAATAAGAATTGCAACAATTGAAAACAATTGGAAATAAGAAGCCAAAAATGATGAAGGAGATGACATGATATAGATAAAGGAGATTCAATCAACATTAGTGGATGTGGAAATAAAAAAAATCAGCTAAGAGACTTGATAAAAGAGGCCAAATCATGGTTGCAAGTTGTAAGTGGATCATCGAACGAGCAAAACGAAATCATGATACAAATAAGAGAAGAAAAAGACAAACAAGGGAAGTTTACAAATATCATTATCAAAGGTTTGAGGGACTTTGGTGAGAAAGAGAGAATCGACATTTAGTAAGGGACTTCTTTAAAGCCAAGTTGAAGTGGATAGGGTATATCTAGAAAGCGAATAGGATTGGAAATAAGATAGAGTCATCACGAGAAATATAAAGGAGAAGAATGTGATTCTAAAGAACAATTAGTTTCTTAGAGGAACACACATTTACCTAGACGAGGACTTCGCCTTTGTCCAGTGTTTACTCACTTATTCTACTTTGAAGGGTTTACAGAGTAAACGGAAATAACATAATTACATGACATAAATTAATAACAATCATGTTTCGAAAGATATAGATTTATTCTCATTCATTCACGAGTGTTGCCACAATAGTGGTTTACAATTTCTAGGAGATCCTGATTTTTGCTTAAATCACATATTTTTAGAAAATATAATGATTTAAGGCTTGAAATGTTCCATTTAAAGGATTCCAATTGAAGAGGGTTTGATCAAACCACCTTATACCAAGCCCCCTTGGATAGAATCCCGCTAGTTTTAAACCATACCTATAATGGAGTCTCTTTCACACCTATCAAAATGCTTGTAAAAAAACCACTTTTGATTTACTTTTTGGGAGATCAAATGAATTTTTATTTTTTTTGTAAGTATGTAGTCCCTATTTTAAGCTTCCAAAAATGTATAATTTTGATAAAATTTAATTTGATTATTATATTTATTTTTTATTTCTTGTGAATGTAGGTTTTTCACCAAAAATCAAGCTCTACGTTCTGCACGTGGAAAAATAACATATTATCAATTATTTTTTTTGAAAAATGAGTGCACCAAATATTGAAGTCCTTGATCCAACAAAAAAAAGAAAAATTGAATTTCAATACATACAAAAAAAGTTACATGTTATACGGTTGCGCTATGTTTGAATTGTAATTAGTTTGACTTGGAAACTTGACTATAGAAAAAATATTCAATAAAAAAATATCTAACCAAGTGGAAGCACTAGATAACGGAGTTACAAATATAAATTCGAAAGAATTAGAATTTTATCCTTCATGAAAAAAAAAAGTTATGCATTATACGGTGAGCGTCACTTTTTTAAAATATTATTTTATGAAAAAAACTAGTTTTTGAGGGAGATGGAAAAAAAAAGGTGCAATCTGATTCCAAAAAGTTTGAAAAAAATATATTTAGAATCTACAGACAAAATGTTACGAAACTCTAGTTTGCATCACTTTCAAATTCCTCATGGTTTAGCCGCTATAGATTTATGAGAATGAAGATTTAGCTAAAAAAAATATTTCAGTGTCTAGTTTGGCCAAAAATTGTAAACCACTATTGTGGGATCACCCTCACAAATATGCAATAAGTACATGAAAATCATAACAGTGGGTCCCGACTATGAACAAGAAGTACATATAAATAGTAGACCAATGTTGGTTAAGACTACCAACTCTTGATAACTACTAACTGACTATACCGGCCATCGAGGATTATTATCACCTAGCTGACTAAAATATATTTACTTGACTTTTGACTGACTACATCAACCAAAAAGAAAGTAGTCTTCTAGACGACACAACAACAAAGTTGGGGACTGTATATATAACAAAAAAGTAAAAAATGATCACTGAAAAGAGGGGGGATGAGAAGATGTCCCTGGATGTATGAAGGAGATGGGTGTGGATGTCTTTGAATTCTACTGGCGAAGGCATTGGAGCCTCTAGTTAGCTACCAATTCTCGCTCTTGAGCAGTTTTGACCATGTGAACAGCCTCTGTCAATTATTTCTTTGTCTTCTCCAACTCTTGTTCTCTCTTGTAGCTTAGTCATTTTCTTCTCTGCTTCTTGCACCTTCACCTATAGCTCTTCGTCCCTCTCGGTTAGTTGAGCATCTCTCTCGGCCAACTGTCTGTCTCTCTCCACTACCATCTGATCTAAGGTTGTGACTCGAGCATGCTCCGCCACTGTTGCCTAAGCGAATTGCTCTTGAGACTTGTGGATATGATCAGCTAACTTTGCTCAGATAGTCTTGACCCGTGCGAGGGCTCTATCTCTCGATTGCGTGGCCTTCTTAATGGAAGCTATATGTTGACGCATCCTAAGAAAGACATCTTTGTAGCAGAGCTCCATCCCGTGAAGAGTTGAGAGAACTCTACCATGCCTTCCTCGAGCTGTAGGTCTCCAAGGATGCCAGGCCGTCAACATCTCAACCGTCTCCACTCCCGACCATCCTTGTGAGATGAAGCATTTAAAAGATTCTCTTTCACATCCAACTTGCATGAAAGCCGAGATTCTCTCTGCCTCTTGTGCAACCAAGGGGTCATGACTAATATCCAGTTGCTGAGATATCTCCCCTACTTCATACATCACCCTCACCATGGAATGGAGCTCTGCAATGTACCTTTGTATTTTTTTGATGGGGTCGTATATATCTGACTGACCAATCTCAATGAATACCCCATCAGACTCAGCTTCACCCAATTCCTCCTCTTTTGACTTTGTCGGATGTGGCTGTGGGTTTGTCTGGTGCTGTCGCCATAACAGTGTCTGTGGTTGGCAGAGTTGGTCGTGAGGGCTCTGAAGGGCCCTTCTAAGTGTCAATTGCCATGTTGGTTGACTCTCACTCATGTGGTGGCTTTGTGTCCTCGACCAATAATCCTGGTGACTTTGGTGGAGAGGCATCTGTTGGTGCCCCCATCATACCCAGCTAGTTATCGATCCTTGTATCCTCTTTAGTGTCATCAGTTGAAGGTGGCGGTGCTGCTAGCACTAGTTGTGGTGCCTCTGGCACTGGTAGTGTAGGAAATGGAGTTGTAACTGGTAATGTAACTGGTACCATGGTTGGCTGCATGGGGATGGTTGGTTACACTATGATAGCTGGCTGTACGAGGATAGCCTTCTCAATGTCCTCCTAAGAGTAGGCCTCTCTTGCAAGTGAAAGCTCCTCCAAACTCATCTTTGTGGAGGAAGATAACTCTATGGCCTCATAGTTGTCTCCACTCGATGAAATATCTCTCTATTTTCTCTTCTTCATCGGTGGTGGTGTTGGTTGAGGTGTCTCTTCCCCCATTGTTTGCACACCCAAGTTGGCCCAACGAAACATAGTTGGTTAGGACTCGCCCAATTGGCCTACAGGTTGGAATCTTCCCCACTTGTCGAAGGGTACCTGTGTGTAAATGGAATCCAATAGGAGTCTAATGGCGTATTGTGTCATGTAGAATGCCTTATGCTTTAGGCATATGAATTCTCTTATTTTCTTAGAGAGTGTACTAGCCCAATTGTACACCCTCCCCATACTCAATCTGACCATGGGGGTCATCATCCACACTGCAATATCCAATGCTTTGCTAGCTCTTGTGCGTTTGCACTTGATCAAGTTGAGGATGCATTTCCACTCAGGAGTGGCGAGGAAATGTTTTCTTTGACCTCTATTACCTATGTTCCAGATACTATCCTTCTCCTACTGGGTGAGGTCTGAATGACATACTCTCTCTAGGAGTGACTCCTACTATCGAGACATCTTCCCCATAGGTTTGGCCACTGGTATTCCTCGTGAAGGTATTCCAAATACCCTCATGAATTTTGCAGGCGTGAAGGATATGGTTGTTGGGAATCCTCTGTAGGAAATCTCCAACTTGTGAGAGTGTTAGTTATATTGTACTATTATCTAGGGAAAGTATGGCTTGAAATCCTTGGAATTGAAGAATGGAAATTGAGCAGCCTTATCAAATTGTGCCCGTTGGAGTGCTATTTTTAGAGTGTGGTCATCTTGTGCTCCTAGCCCATGAACGGCACTCATTGCCACTGAGACTCTCCCAAGTGAGGTGTAGGTTGTGATGGTGTTATCATCCTTCCCCTTCATCATTTTCCTCGATGCAATGTAGGGTCTGAAAGGTGCTGGCCACTTGCTTTTGCTATTGCTGCTAGCCATGTTTGCAACCACTCTTTGGCAATGTACCTCTAACACTTCCTGATATAGGTTAAATAGATAACCTCTCTTGGAAGAACAGTTACAACAATTGTCGACCCTTGTATAGCTGTGAGTTTACCAACCCTCTACTTGATGGTGTCGATTTGTTGGTTTCAATCGTATGGTGTACACCCTCAGTGTCTTGGGTGATGTATGGCTTGAAGTTTCTTCTGGGTGGCTATTGTACGAACACTCTCTACACTCCAATGTCTACAGTGTATGATCTGAATCTTGATGCACCCTATGGTCAACTCTTGCCGTGTGATTTCATTTACTACATGTCATACAAAGTCAACCAATGGACGTCATACTGAGGGTGAAGGGTTCCGTACGATGATGCTTCGTACTACTCTCCTCCTTTTTCGTATTGTGTTCCTTCTTTCCTCCCGTATGGTGTTGAATTTTTGTACGAGCCTCCTCTGTTCCTTTCGTATGACCAAATTTCGTATAGTCTAGTGTACCTCCAATTGCCGCGTTTGTCCTTCGTTGTACGTTGTAGCTCATAGGCTCGTACCACCCCTCGCCGTATTGTCCTTGTTGGGGTTATTGTACGCCATACCATGTATGGGTCTTCTCTTTGCCTAGCTTGTTGTATGGTCCTTGTCTGCCCTTGTCACCTCTACAATCGTGCGATCACAATTTTCTTCCTCTTTAGTCATATGGTTTTCAAGTTTTTAACTCCTCCCTTTATTCGTATGGTACCATATAATTTCGTCCCTCTACTTTTTCTTTCTCTCAATTGTACCTAACTTTGTCTTGGGAATTTTTGCATTAATGTTTGTACTTTGATTTTTTTCCTCTTTAATTTTTTAATACTTTTCATTGAAAATATTTTAATTTTTTGCCTTTTTACCATCATTCTATCACACACCTTTTAATTTAATATTTCTCCTCTAAATTTTAAATTTCTTACTTTTTTCAATTTTCAATTCCGCCAATTTTTTATTTTTTTTCTTTTTACTCTTTTCTTCTTCTTCTTCACCATTAAATTTTGTTTTCTAGCCTTTCATTTCCTCAAGTATTTTTACCTTCACCTCTGACTCGTACTGCCACTTACAAGAAAAATGGGGTCTTTTGTAACATTCCTCTTCACAACATGTTTAGAGATATTCCAAATAAAAAAATTTATCTACGAAAAGAGAGGGGGTCCGATACCTTTGTAGTTGTTGTCGATGTATCGCCCTTCGGATTGTTGATACCATGTAACATTTTCTCTCTCAATTGTCGGTGGACCCGCTGGATTTGGTATTACCCGCCATATTTCATTCGAGGTCGGTAGTGGAGGGGGTTCTAGATTATGTTCGATGGAATACTTGATCACTTCCTTATTGTCTCTGGATTGCTAGGTGATGAACGTATCTTCTGCCATTATTATGGCCTTCAAGCACGGTCCTTCCTCCTTTGGATATTCGTCCAAGTCATATTCATACAAGTCCTCTTTGTCCAAGTCACTTTCATTTTTGACTGCTTGTTTCTTTCTTTCCCTCTTAGCTTCTTCGCCCGGTTTGTAGGCCACATACCCTCTTTTTTCTCCTTCGTAGGGTGTATATAGTTTCTAGTGACCCCATACTTTCTTCCATAGTGCTGGTGTTTCAAATAGAGCATTTGTTAAATGTTTATGTACTCGTGGCATATTGCAATTCCTTCTATTGGTTTCTTGACCAATCTTTCCTGCATGATTTTTTTATCTCCTCCCTTTGTCCAATCTTCTTCCACTGTAAACTGGTTCCCAATTATTTCCCAATCTTCTTCTTTTATGGCTTCAATTTTGCTTATGGTCCAATCTTCTTTCGATGCGTATCCTGACATATTTACTCCAATAGCTGCTTCCCTTATCTCCTGGTATGGTTTTAGTTTTGATCTATTGATGGAGTCTTATAGTAGAGTCCCATCTAAATTCTCAAGTTTAATTTCTCCATTCTCACCAACTTCTCTGATTTTAAATGGTCCAAGCCACCTAACCTTGAATTTACCGGGCTTCATTTCGTTACAACCGTTATATTTGAGAGCCAATTGTCATGGCCGGAAGTTTGCTTGTTGGAGGTGTTTTTCATGCCAGTACTTCCCTTCTGCATCGTCTCTGTGGCCCATTGTGCGAGTACTCTCTTCTCATCCAATTTGTTCAATTGAAATAGCCGTTCCTTCAAGCTCTCAGTGTCGCCTAGTCGGTTCTCAATGACAATCCTTAGACTAGGCATGATGTACTCGATAGGAACTATAGCTTCTTGACCATACATTAATTGGAATGGCATGTGGCTTGTCATCACCTTGTACATCACATGGTAAGCCCATAGTACAACTGACAGTTTCTCATTCTAGCCAGTTTCCTCGATGCCGCACAACTTGTGAATGATGGATACAAGCATCTTATTTGTGGATTTTGCCTGCGCGTTCACTCTCGAGTAGTACGGGCTTGACAAGTTGTGAAAAATCTGGAACTCTGTCTTCATCAAGCGAATGACATGGTTGACGAAGTGTCCTCCCTTGTCATTTGTAATCTGTATTGGTATGTCATACCTCATGACTATCTACTCATATATGAATCTTTCCATACTAATTGTAGTGTTGTTTGGCAGTGCTTGAGCCTCCTCCCATTGATTTTTTTCTGTGGCAACGACTATGTACTTGAACCGATGTACTTGGTTGACTTTCAGCGGACCGATGAAGTCTAATCACCACCATTTGAAGAGTTCCTGAGGTTGAGCTGGGAAGAGCGGCATGTAATTTCTCTTCAGTGGTTTGCCAACTCTCTAGCAAGTATCACATCCAACCACCCACTTGTTGTGACCTTTTCACACATCACCCCATTCAAAATGGGTACCCCCTAATTTTTGCTCCATTCTGGTCTTTTGGCTTTGGTTCTCTCTCTCTCTCTATCTCTCTCTCTCTCTCTCTCTTTCTGCTGTCCGCTTTTTGAGGGTGTGCCCGTCTGTGAGCTTAAACGTGAAATTTTGGCCAAGTCTAAGAATTAGGGTTTGTAATTTTCTGGTCAATTTGAGGTCAAATGGAATGAATAAATTTAAATATGAGCTTCACGTTGTAGTCAGTTTGCTTCTAGCAGGTTTCCATCTAAATTTCAGTGAAATCTGGCAACTTACTATTTTTAGTAATTGTGCAATTCAGGGCGTTCTCTCAGCACTTTTGATATACATGCAAGTCAAATTAGGGTTTCTAGCTTCGGGACCCAAAATGAGGGGTAAAATGTCAGAATTTTTGAAAACCGGTGTATCCCACTGCGATCAGCATCATTCAAGCTATCCATCGGTAAAATTTGAAGGCAATCAGAGCACTTACTATTTATAGTAAGGCGTTCTAGAAACTGGCTAAAAATAGTATACCAACAGCAGGCACCAGTGTGAACGGGCAAGTCATCCGATGAGGAGCACACCATTCAAATTTCAAGCCAAATAGAGTTGTGGAGGTCTTAGAAACAGGCAGTTGCTAAAAATAGTAAACCACCTTCAAAAATGTGCTATTTTTAGCAAGTCAGCTTAGGGTGGCAGTGTGAACAGGCTAAGTAGGTCATGAGGATCCTGTGGTTAAAATTTCAAATCGATCCAAGCTTCAGAGATATGAAAATCAAAGGACTTACTATATATAGCAGGGCATAGATAAGCAGGTAGAAGCGGGTGTGAAGAAAATTCTAAGTGTTGAAGTTCATCCTTCACCACCCTCAAAATGCGCCCTCATCCTCAACTAGCTGACAGATGAAATTTTTTCTAAGTTTGGAAGTTCGTCCACCTGACCTCTCCAAATGCGCCCACTTCACAAGCATGAGATGTGAAAAAAATGATAAGTGTTGAAGTTCATCCTTCATTACCCTCAAAATGCGCCCTCATTAAGTTGGCAGTTGACAAAAAAAAATGCTAAGTGTTGAAGTTCATCCTTCACCACCCCTCAAATGCGCCCTCTTCAAAGGATGAAAGTGTTAGAAAAATTCTAAGTGTTGAGATGAATCCTCCTACACATGCCAAATGTGCCCACTACAAGGAGGAGTTGATTAAAATATTCTAAGGCATGAAGTTGCATCCACCTGCCACCCCTAAATGCACCCTCTTTAAAGGTCAAGGTGTTAGAAAATTCTAAGTAAAGGTGTTCGTCCTCCTCATACATCCAAATGCGCCCATGCAAGCTAAGAAAAGACAAAATTTTAATCCACCTTGGGTTCCAAAATGCGCCATGCTAGAAGAAGGGTCAAAAGGGAGTCAAAGGCGTTGAAAGTTTATCCTTCTCCATGTGTGAAATGCACCCATCCTCTCACATGTGCTAAATGCACCCAAGTTGAGGTAAAGGTAAGAGGAGTTACCAAGGCGTTAATGTTAAACAAGGTGAAGAAAATTCCTAAGACATAGTTAAAATCCTTCACCATGGCCTAAATGCGCCAAGTCCAAGAAAGAATAAAAGAGGTTAAGTGATGAAGAAGCCCAAGGCGTTGAAAGTGTAAATCCTCCTGCCTATGTGAAATGCGCCCAAAGTAAGGTGAATGAAAGGTGACTAAAGAAGGCGTTGAAGTTATTCCTTCTACATGTGCTAAATGCGCCAAGATGTAAGGTGAGACATAAAATAAAAAATGACCAAGGCGTAAGAATATCCTCCATGACATGCTAGATGCGCCCAAGGCATTGAAGGTAATGTGCTAAGTGTTGATAAAAAAAATTTCTTCATAGGAAAAATGATTGGAGATGAATGGGGAAAATTTTCTAAGGCAAAATTCAAATTTCTCCTTGATGCCTATATGTGCCCATGTTGATAAAAAGATTTAAAATATTTTTCCTAAGTGTTAATATTTAATTTCACTTCCTTTGGGAAAATACGCCTAAGTCTAATGGAAGGTGAGGAAATCTTCTCAGGCGTGGATAAAACTGGCTTAGATATGTCAGAAGATGTCAGCTTCACGAGGATCATGAAAATTTTCAAAGAAAAAACAAGAAAATACGCCCAAAGATGAAGAATGGAAATAAATTTGATGAGATAATTTTCTAGGGTTTAAAATTCAAAAAATTAAATGTACCCCTTCGTTTGTAGACCCATGAATTCAACATGTTTTGAAGGGAATTTTCTTCTGGGTATTGAAGATCTTCGACAAGGAGTGGATTTTAAAGTCTTTTGCACTTCGCCAAGGCTTTCAAGATGAAGATTTTGATCGGCACTTAAATTATGAATTTTCCTAAGGAAAATTTAAATTTTTCTAAGGCAAAAGGAATAAAATGTGTTTTCAAGAATAAAATGCCTTAGACGATGAATTTGAAATGGATTGCCTAGAAGAATTTGATCGAATTCTTCATGAGATGAATCTTCCATAGTCAGAGATGAATAAAACTAAATGTCAGAGCTTCAGCTGGTGAATTAAATTTCTTAAGGAGTGAATTTGAAGTGAATGTTTTCAAAATGAATTAAAATGCTAAGTACACCAGTCAAGATGAATCTTTTGGAATTCTAGAAGGTCAAGATTCCAGACCCCAGGTGACAAGTGTTGAAATTGCTAGAGGGAGGGAAATTTGAATTCCTGCTATGAAGTAGTGGAGATTTAATGAATTAGCTAAACTTGGCTTCCTTCTAGAATTCAACTTGGCTATATGAGCTGAGAGTTTATTCATTTTTCTCCATCAAGCTGGCAAGTTCGATTTTAACTCTGAGGTTGAGATTGCAATGTAGGCATTAAACGAGTTTGACTTGAAGTAGAAAGATTGTTGAGGCTGAAACTCTGAAGAAGTGCGAATCTGAAAGAGTCTGAAGTTGCTGAAAGCAAAGTTGGCCAATTTTATCTAAGTAGTGAAGTTGCTGCAGCCAACTTAGAAATTTGCTAAGTCTTTCTCAGTTTGAAGTTGCTTGAGGAGAAGTTGTTGCAGCTTGCTTGGGAAACTTTCTAAGTGTTGAAAGTTCAAAATTGTTAGAGGAGAAGTTTAGGTTTGCAAATGAAAAATGATGTTGCAGCTTCTTAATTTTAGAAGTCGACTGGCAGCCCCTGCATGTTATTTTATTTTATTTATTTTAAATTGGTAATGCCTGTTTGTTATTTTGCAGGATGGCTGAAGTAAGAGCAACTGACAGAGATAGTAATGTTGCATCCAGGCAGGCTGTTATCAAGAAGCTAAGCAAGCCTTTCCTACCGTACTTGAAATTCACTTCAAAGTTGAGCAAGCTGGCTAATACAAATTTGGGTTCTTTCAACATGGAGGCCTTTAAAAGTCGAATGATGGGAGTTGGCAGTCATCATCCTTTGATCACTTCACACAACATTGTACAAAGTGGATTATTTGTAGCTGCTAGTTTCCCGCCAGCTATTCAGTGTCCAGAGCTGATGATGGAGTGTGCTAACTACTACGATTCTGATCACAGGTCCATTATTTCACCTGACGGTAGATTGTTCGCCAACCTCACTCCTGCAGCTATCGGCAAAGCATTCAGAATCCCATTACATGAGAAGATGATTTACAAGACAAGAGAATGTGCTGAGTGAATGTATGCTTCAACTTTCAAGAGATGTGCAAAGATGATCAACTCTCGCTGGATGAACAAGCCCAAGCCCTCTCGCACGAAGTTACCAAAGTAGATTATATCAGATGATTTGAAGCAGGAGTACTACGACTTGATCATGATGTTTAGCAGAGTTGGAGGCTACCCTCAAGCATTTATTTTTGAGCCATGGATGTTCTATTACATCAACCTCATGTTGGAAGGGAAAGACCACATCAACTAGGCTATGATGATTAGTGACAATTTGCATGAGCAACTCCTGAGTTTGGGAAGGACAAAGACATTTTACATGGGCTCCTACTTTGTTTACATGTTGGCTCGTGTGACAAAGTACAGAGGAATTTCCTACAAGGAGCCAATTGGTTGTGGCTCTCATCAGTTCAGAATTTATGAGGCTTGTCCACAGTTGCACCTGACGAGCATGTCCAATTACAAGCGGGTTAATGACGCCTTCACCATGCATATAACGAGATCACTTCAGTAGAGGACTCATCATAGGATCTCGAGGGAAGCTCAGGAGTTGATAGAAAGGTATGGGTGTTGGTTTATTCAATTTCCAAAATTTTCTTATATCAGGCTGCAAGGTTTTCTTCGTACCCATATAGATTGCCTAAGTACCCAATCAATAGAATCTTGATGTTAGAGATATCTAGGCAACTTGTTGCCTTTGATAAGATTCAAAAGAGAAAGAAGAAGGGAGGAATTGACTTCCCAATCATCATGGGTAATTCAGATGAAGTGTGTCCTTCACTTCAGGCAGCCAGGGAAGCTGAAAATGAGCTTCAATTTTTCCATCTTTCCTATCACACCAGCAGGCAGTATTACGATCCTCACAGGAACATTAGATGGATACTATCAGAGGAGTTTATTCATAAGGAAAATATTGAGGATTACTGGGCTAATACATCAGATGAGGCTGAAGTCAGAAAAGGAATGTTTTCGAGGCTACCAATAAGTATGATCAGGGAGTGTGAAATAATTCCAGTACCAGGCCTGGTGGATGAGGACATGAATGTTCTCCATCCAGATTATGAGGTAGTGAGAGACACGCCACTTCGACTCCCAGATTGGTTGGAGCCAGAGATTGCTGATTTGGACACACTTTGTATTCCAGTCATGACTTTCACCAGAGCATGGGTTGAAAGGCATGTGAGCAAATTGAAGAGTAGGTCAATTCCTTTGACTTACAACTTGATGGGAGATCATAGGATGCCCACTACAAGCAGGAAGAAACAAATTACTCGAGGTCTAGAATCTCGAAGGAAGGAGCTAGTTCGGCAGGAGCCAGTTCAACCAGAGCCTCTGAGAGTTGTGATTGAGTCACCTAGGCCACTGGAGACACACTCTCCAAGCATACATGAAGTTTCATTATTTGCTGATCAGAGAAATGCATTGAATCAGGGGCAGGAATTACATGAGGAAAATTAGCCACCACGAAGAGAATCAGTTGGCCAAAGTGTTAATGCGCCCACTAGAGATGATCAGCAGGAGGAAGATGAAGAAACTACTATTGACACACACTTCCAGCATGAGCTTGAGGCGGCTCTAGAGGATGATGCAGTTTCAGGAGATACTTAGCCATTAGAGGCCAATGAGCCTTGCCAGAATGAAATTGAAGTAGAAGAAGTCCATGAGGAAGAAGCTAGAGAGGAGCAACCGTTTGATATACAACAGGTGGTACCTAATTGGCTTAGAGATAGAATGAGAAGGAGCCCCAGTGAAGAGGCTGATCCGGCGGTAGAGATGGAGGAATTTTTGAGTAGGATCAACGCACCTCCAACTAAGAAGAGAGCTAGGAAATTCTTGAAGATCTCAACAGATGAGGATGGCTCTCACACCCTTCACGTTGCTGTGCCTAGGGTTGATTGTGATCGAGATGAAGTAGTTCCAAAAAATTACATGATCACCACTTTGGAGTTAGGACGCCCCACCGGAGCACAGATTATTGAGGAGTGTGACAACTCCCATCAGGCACTCAAGGACATATTGCTCAGGACTGAAGGCAAGTATAAGAAATTAAAGAAGGAGCATAAGACTTTGATTGGCTACGTGCAACATTTATCTCATCCTTGTGGGCAAGAGAATCCAACAATAGAGCTTCCAGCCAAGTTGTCTAGAGAATCAGTTAGTGGCTTGGAGGATTTGAAAAAGATGGCACAGGAGGCAGACAAATGGGTTGCAGGTGTTCGTGTTGAGACAAAAAAGTTCATGGAAGATCTTGCTCATGCTTATCAGCAAGCTTCCGACATTGTGACACAGATGGAAGCAGTTGATCAGGCCTGGGGTGATGCTCATGTTTATCAAAGCAAAGTTATTTAGCGTATGGAGGCCTTGATACATACTCCTTTGCAGATGTTGATTAATGGAGGAGTGATTTAGGAGGCTGATAGGTATGACTTTACTAGCTGGTACTCTTCAGTAGTCACAGGACGTCAATTCTTCGATGCAAAATAGGCGGATTCAGCTAGAGTCAGGAAGGCTATGACAAACATCATTGATGGAGTCCTAAACACCTTGGAGGCAATATTTGCTAGACGAATGAATTATGATGAGGTGACTACTGATGGATTGAGGAGTGGGATACCTCCTTTATTTTTGGAGGTGAAGAATTTTGTGCAGGATGACTTTGAAAATATTTCGACTTGCTCTAGCCTGATTCAGAATACATAGGATGCTCTAGTTGCTTGGAGAAAATCTTGCACACGGCACGGACATGTGGTCATAGTGTTAGAGTTTTAGCTTGATCATATTCCGCCTAGCTCAGTTCGGGACGTTGAGGTTGTGCTTGCCAGGTTCATTGATTTTGCAACCAAGGAGAAGGAGAATGTAAACACACTTCTAGATGATGACCTTCTAGAAGATTGATTGTGGGCATTAATTTTCTTTACTATTTTGGGAGTGAGTGAGAATCTTTGATTCATTTATTGTACCACTCCCCATTCTGGCAGTTTTTAGGGTTAGGGCTGAGGTGGCTTAATCTTAGCCATTTATTTGATTGTAATCCGAGCCGTCCATTGGACTGGGCTATCTATAAAAGGGGCATCCCCCCTCATTTGTAATTCATTAGAATTAGAAGTAGAAATTGGATCAGACTAGAGCAGAGAGATTGATAGTATAGTTGTGTAGCTTAGCATAACATAGTTTGAAGAAGAAGGAAAGTTTTCCTTCTGAAAACTTTGTAAGAGATTGTTGTGAAAAAATTTCATAATAAAAGATCTTTCATTGATGGTGAAATTCGTCTTTGTTATGGATAGCTAGCGAGGTTTCTTCACCCCTTCTACTTCAAGTAGCATAAAGTAGTTTAAAGTAGCGTAATTTTCATTTCATGCAAGTAGATGTTAGCTGTGGACTTGTGGTGTTAATCAACGCAACTTCATTTTAATCCATACCACTAGCAGCTTGTTGACGACAAGTTTGCCTTGTGTGGTCAACTTGAAAATTTTATAAGCTTAACTTCGGTTGTGATTTATGTCTTGATACACATCGTCTTAATGGTGTCTTGATGCCAAATTGCAACTTGAAAACCTCTTGCCACTCCCTTGAAGATTGCACCAACTTTGTGTAAAGTTGTCCCACGCGAGGTGCAACAGAGTTTGGTTGAAGTCCATTGAGATTAATTCCACATCCCATCTTAGAGTAGAATCTAGAACCTTCTTATCCCTATACTCATTTACATTCCACACATTTCTGGTTAGTTTTAGGAAAATTCACACCTCAATGCCAAATCATTCGCACAAAATTCCCTTCCAATCATTAACTGGTTGTCAACTGCAAACCTTTTGAACAATTGTGTAAGTCCCCTCGTAAAAACAACATATCACAATGAACCTACTGAGGGTATTCCAAAGAATTTTGGAACCTTGGAGTTGAACATGCGATCTTTCTTGCAATCTTAGTGCACGAAATTCTTTGATCAAGAGAGAATGGATTAGTCTTCGGATTACTTTGTTCTGCTGATTGGTGTGGTCATAAAAATCACATCAACACCACTCTTGGGCGTCGGTGTGCAAAGTCGACCACCATAGACCTACCAACAAAATTTTACTTGTTGTAGAATCTTACCCCATGTGCCCTCCAGTCAATCCTTTGTGTGCTTCCTTAAGAAATCTTGGAATTTCTTCTTCCATGATGCATCGCCGTAGTACTTGGTCCAATCCCATCTTATATAACAACCCATTGATGAGCTAGAATGTTTTACTCTTTAGTACTAGTTTTCTTTGTTCCCTTGGTGGCATCTCCTTCAAAAATGTGGACATAGACAGGTACTCTCTAGTGCTCTCGTACCATGGAGGTAGTGCTGCAATTTGAAATAAGTGTGCATCTAGGAAGTCTTCATTTACTCCTTCTAGAGGTTCACTTGATTTCATCTTGGAGAGTTGATTGGTGATGACCTGGCTATTTCTTGGCCAAACGATGATAGTGAAGGTGAATTCTTGTAACAACAGGAGCCATCGGCTTACTCTTCCTTGTATGATCGACTTATTTACTAGGTACATGAGGGCTTGGTGATCCACGTAGAACGTGAAAGGTGTAGCCAACAAGTAGTGCTTGAATTTTTGTATGGCATTTCTCGTCCCAGCCAACTTCCTCAATGCCGCACAACTTGTGAATGATCGATACGAGCACCTTATTTTTGGATTTTTCTTGCGCGTTCACTCTCGGTTAGTATGGGCTTGACAAGTTGTGAAAAATCCAGAACTCTGTCTTCATCAAGCGAATGACATGGTTGAAGAAGTGTCCTCCCTTGTCATTTTTAATCTATATTGGTATGTCATACCTCATGACTATCTACTCATATATGAATCTTTCCATACTAACTGTAGTGTTGTTTGGTAGTGCTCGAGCCTCCTCCCATTTATTTATTTTTCTGTGGCAATGATTATGTACTTGAACAGATGTACTTGGTTGACTTTCAGCAAATCGATGAAATCTAATCCCCACCGCTTGAAGAGTTCTTGAGGTTGAGCTGGGAAGAGCGGCATGTAATTTCTCTTTAGTGGTTTTCCAACTCTCTAGCAAGTATCACATCCAACCACCCACTCTCGGGCGTTGGAGTGCAAAGTCGACCACCATAGACCTACCAACAAAATTTTATGTGTTGTAGCATCTAACCCCATGTTCCCTCTAGCCAATCCTTCATGTGCTTCCTTAAGAACTCCTGAAATTTCTTCTTCCATGATGCATCGCCATAGTACTTGGTCCAATCCCATCTTATATAACAACCCATTGATGAGCTGGAATGTTTTACTCTTTAGTACTAGTTTTCTTTTTTCCCTTGGTGGCATCTCCTTCAAAAATGTGGACATAGACAAGTACTCTTTGATGCTCTCATACCATGGAGGTAGTGCTGCAATTTGAAATAAGTGTGCATCTAGGAAGTCTTCATTTACTCCTTTTAGAGGTTGACTTGATTTCATCTTGGAGAGTTGATTGGTGATGACCTGGCTATTTCTTGGCCGAACGATGATAGTGAAGGTGAATTCTTGTAACAATAGGAGCCATTGGCTTACTCTTCCTTGAATGATCGACTTATTTACTAGGTACATGAGGGCTTGGTGATCCACGTAGAACGTGAAAGATGTAGCCAACAAGTAGTGCTTGAATTTTTGTACGACATACACCAACAAGAAGAACAAAATAAGGAATGGGAGAAAGTGAAAATAGCAAGAAACAAAGGAAATTGAGCATGGTTGAAGAATGGGAAAGCCTAAATCAACAATTGTTTATCAAACAAAAATAGGGATTAGGGGCTCCACAAGAGTACTTACATGTATTAAGTTGGAATTGTAGAGGTTACTTGTGGAGAAGAGGACCTAGGCCAGGGCCCATAGGGAAATACATTATCATTCTTATGAGAACACATGAACATGATGGTTGTGAAGTCCTAGGCTTTGAAGGACACAATAAAATCTCAATTTGGAATGAGGAGAATGAAACGGGTAAAGGACATGGGGGGTCATGGTACTAGTTAGAGAGAGGTGGCATGGAATTGTAAAAGTTGAGAAAGATGACCTGAATAAGAAATACATATGGCTACAAATAGTAGATAATGAGGTAACTTTCAAATTAGTTGTTTGATACTTTGCACTAAAAAATTCAAATATATATAAGAGGAGAAATCTAGATAGTGAAGACTCATATGCTTCATTAAAAAAAGAAATTTGTATGTTTAGTACCTTAGGGGAAATAGTTTTAATAGGCGCCTTTAGTGCAAAGACAACTAACAATAAATCTCTCTAGTTGAGCAGTGAAGAAAGAGGGATGACGACATTAGTCATCCAATGTCATCATCCACTTTGCCAAAAATATGTCTGGAAAGGGTCTCAATTATCCATTTTAAAAATTCATCTTGCAGCCTATCTATGTCATGTGCTTTACCACTTACTAAGTTCTTTATTCCTTGTTTGATATCTCCCACCAAGAAGAGCTCAGTTGATGTGTTAACTATGGGAAGAGATTCTTTCTCTTGGACCTGCTCATAAAGGCATATTCTAACCATTGTGATATTGTTTTCAATTTTTTTTCTCCTTTGTTGTAGTTCCTTCCGAAAACCTTTGGGATTGTGTTTTCCAAGATAAATTAGTTCTTTCCTTCTTACATTTACATACCCCTCTTTTTGGATTGCACTGATTTATCATATTTCTTCTTGTTTTCTTTGTTGATCCCACTCTCTTTCAATGATCTCTTGGCAACATTACACTCTTTATCATACCATGGGTTCATTGGAAAATTGTTTGCTGAACCTTTCTTGGGAAGAGATCTTTTGCTAGCACTTAAGGCCTTGCCTTGTTTCTTATGTTATTCTTTATTACATGAAAATGTTGTTCAAGGGCAGCACTAAAGAGTCCTAATTTTCTTGATTCATGATGATTTGATCTTTGGAAAGGGTTTTCTTTTACATGTGGTCGGCTTTCCTACCATATTGTGTTTTCCAAGAGAAATTAGTTCTTTCCTTCTTACATTTACATACCTTTCTTTTTGGGTTGCACTGATTTATCATATTTCTTCTTGTTTTCTTTGTTGATCCCGTTCTCTTTCAATGATCTCTTAGCAACATTACACTCTTTATCATACCATGGGTTCATCGGAAAAAGTGTTTGTTGACCCTTTCTTGGGAAGAGATCTTTTGCTAACACTTAAGGCCTTGCCTTGTTTCTTATGTTATTCTTTATCACATGAAAATGTTGTTCAAGGGCAGCTCTAAAGAGTCCCTAATTTTCTTGATTCATGATGATTTGATCTTTGGAAAGGGTTTTCTTTTGCATGTGGTGGGATTTCCTACCATGTTGGTTATTTGAGAAGATGCCAAGCTCGATAGGGAAGTCCTCGAAATCAAACTCCAACAATCTAGAAATAGAACTTTGGGAGAAAATTATGTAGTCCACCACACTTTGACCATTATAAGTTTTGTAGGTGATACTGCCTGAATTTGGCCAACCTTTCATGCCATTGCAAATAATCATTCCATACAAGCTACAAAGTCCTAATAATTCTACCGCAAAGTGCATCACACTCTCATTTCCATCTTGCAATGCTCTTTCCCAAGGCCGACTTTCTCCTTCCTCCAACCATAGAGGATTGTTGTCCCCTCTTTCTTCATTGCTCAACTAGAGAGATTGCATGTTAGTCGTCCTTGCATTAAAGTCACCTATTAGAACTATTTCCCTTAAGGTGTTGAACATATAAATGTATTTTTTAAATGAAGCATATAGATCTTCATTATCTAGATTTCTCCTCTTATAGATCTTTGAATTTTTCAGTGCAAGTAGCAAGCAACCAATCTGAAAGTTCCTCATTATCTATTATTTGCAGTTATATGCGTTGTTTATTTTGGTTCTCTTTCTCAACTTTTACTGTTCCATACTGCCTCTCTCTGATTAGTACTGTGATCCCCCTCTACTTGTTTCATTCCCCTCATTCCAAACTAATATTTTCTTTTATCCTTCAAAATTTGGGACTTTGCAGCGCCATCATGTTCATGTTTTTTTGTAAGAATGACAATATATTTTCCCTCTGCGTTCTCTTCTCCATGAGTAACATCTACAATTCCAACTTACCCTCGTGGGGCCCCTAATCCCTAGTTCTTGCTTGATAAATGATCATTGATTTAGGATTTTCCCATTCTTCAACCATGTCTACTTTCCCTTGTTTCTTGTTGCTTTCACTTTCTCCCATTCCTTCTTTTACTCTTTCAATTGGGCAAAGGTCACTTTCTCTCATTCCTTCTTTTACTCCTTATACTGGGCAAAGGTCAAGTCTTCATCTAGGTAATGTGTGTGCCTCTAAGAAGCCCTCTATCTTTAAAATTGCATACTTGTCTACTATATTTCTCTTGATAACTCTTACATGTCTATCCCCTCCTCCATCTATCTTTTTTACAATCCTATTCACTTATTGGATATACCCCATCCACTTCAACTTGTCTTTAAGGAAGTCCCTTACTAAAATGTTGGTTCTCTCCTTCTCATCGAAGCCCCTCAAACCTTTGATAATAATATTTGCAGCCTTGCCTTGTTTTTCTTTTTCTTCTCTTTTTTGTATTTTGAATCTTGATTACTTTTCTATGATTTCTTTGTGCTCTTTTGATGATCCACTTACAACTTGCGACCATAATTTGGTCTTTTCTATCCGGTCTCTTAGCTAGTTTTATTTTATTTTTGTGTCTGCTAATGTTAATTGAATCTCTTTTATTTGTTTTGTGTCATCTCTTTTTGTCATTTTTGTTCGAATTCTTGTTTTAAAATGACCAATTCTTGTCCTCTTTCCATGTTAATCTGTAGGTTTAAAATTTGTTCTTTGAGTATTTTATTTTCCCTTTTCAACTTGCTTTTGGACTCTATACTTTCCTTTATTCTGTTGTCTTCATACAATCTCTTTGTTTTTAAAAATTCAAGCATCTTTTTCATGTTCATGAGCTTATCCACATATAACCTTGATGACCACATTAACGGTGTATACATGGGGCTGTATATGTCTTTATTGTCTCGGGAAACTTCTTCTCTACCACCTTTGTTTGTTGTGAGCACATCTGCTTTGTTGAGTTTTGACTCAAAATCGTATAGAATAACTACCACTTTTCCATTTCCTTTATTCTCACCTTGCACTGTTTGCTCTTGTCCTATTTAAAGTATCTTACTAGAGATGTTTGTATTATTGCTATTTACTTTTGGCAAGATTATAGTGAATTTTTTCTTATGCATGTGCCTCAACTTTCGGATCCACCTATGTCTTAGGATCGCCCTATATTGTTTTGCATTCATGAAGCCCAACTTTCGATTTGTGTTCACTGTGTTTGTTTACGATAATCCTGTAATGAAAGAACTTCATGACCCTATTAAATCCCCTACAAGTGTGTTAGGGTAATAAGTAGTAGGCCTATTTGAAAAATGAATGGCGTGATTCCAAGGAGATCTCAAACCCTCTTGATATAAAAAGCTTAACATTGGACCATTCAATTCTATTTGAGGCCCATTTATGGTTTTAGTGTTGTTCACTGCACACTCCACTACCCGCAAGGGTTTGGGGCATTTCTTTTCCTTTATTATTTGTGTTTCCTCCATGGTGGACCCCTGAGACATCAAGACTAAGTTTTCTTTCAAACCCTCTTGTTTAACAATCATGGTTTAGTTTGTTGTAATTTGACCGGTTTGCAAAAGGATATAGGAAATACTTATATAAATGGTTACAAATAAAAAGACAGTGGCAACATGGGGAAACTTGTTCTTGCTGGATTGTAACCTAGGGCCCATGTGTCAGTTGGGTGGTTGCCTTGTTTCACCGGTATCTTTACTTTAGTTGTAGTTTCCACCTTCCCGAAAAAGGAGAGCTTGTATTCTACTGCTTGCCTCCATTGCCCAGCTAACGTACATCTAGAGCTGGGGAATTAGTATGGCAAATTGTAGATAGAGATGGTTAGAAAGAATCCAAAAGCATCTAATCACTAGGAGTCTCAAAATCAAAACCACAATCCCTTATGAGATTCTTCTGCTTGAAGCATGAACTTTCCCGTTGGAGGCATCAATGATAACCTAGTTGCTAAGTTATTTAAAGAAGGTTGAAAACATGGATAACCATTGCTGACCCAAAATAGTTGTAGAGGAATTAGGCTGTAGGAAAAAAACATGAATGAAATAAAACAACAAATAGTTGAGCAATTGGGACATCAATTTGTATGAGTGTCCTAACACCAATGAGCAAATAAGAAAATATGTGGAGCAAAAGCTCATGATTGCCATGTGAACAAAACAAATTGGATGGAAGAAAGCATACTCCATCAAAAAATTTAACCCAACCTAGGAATACGGTGTAAAAACATATTGAGAAGTAGTTATTAAGGGAAAAACAAGGTCGGTAATTATGCAGTTGAAGACGGATTGCATTATCTTAGGTGTGAGACTGGTAGATG
Organism: Sequoia sempervirens; assembly: GCA_007258455.2. Lineage (NCBI taxonomy): Eukaryota > Viridiplantae > Streptophyta > Pinopsida > Cupressales > Cupressaceae > Sequoia > Sequoia sempervirens. The sequence goes on along the minus strand of VDFB02276448.1, from coordinate 56,927 downwards.
GACTACATTTAAGGAAGGCTGGGAAGATAAAACTTGCATATTCTACAATAAGGGGGTGGTGGAGACAAAATGCCACTTTATCATAGAGTGCTAGCTTATGAGGATATCCGTACCCAATACGAAAACAACCTGAAAGTTGGCAGCCTACATGAGTTATTTGAGGAAGCAAGGATTAGCAAGAATGCTAGCTTCTTGGTCAAGATCCATAGTAGGAGATCCGACATCGGAAAGAGTTTGAAGATAACTTAGGGCTGTGGTTCTTGGTCCCTTAGACTGCTTGGTCTCATAGATGTCATTAAAATCAGTCATTCATCAAAGGCAAAATCTTTAATTAAATTGCTCTTATCTCTTTCACATAATTTCTTATTTTCTCCATCAAAGAAATGACCTAGAATAACTTATTTGTTTTCTGTGTTATATTGTTGCAGAGCCTGGCTTCTCTTCAGACCCTTTCTATCAGATAATTTACCATCCTGCAAAAGGGCTGACAGAGCAGGGGAAACAAGATTAGGTTGGGATCATGCAACAGTTTTGGTAGCAGATGGAGCTACGATGGCACAGTGGAAGATCACATTGGCCTTGTTCAAACACCTTCCTGCATTAACACTCAAGGAAATGGGTTGCCTGCAATTCTGACACAAAATTGCTCTGCTATCGAGAATACTATGTGGAGTGCGGTCTCCAGTTCGAATCTGCAGGTGGCCACCCCAGATGGAGATGGTGACAAGTTGGTGTGCTTAGATGTGAGCTCCAGGCCTTCATTGTAGTGAAAGATTGCATTTGCGTCAAGGACTCTTGAGTTCTCACCCAGTGACAAGCCAGAGAGAACACGGTTGAAATTCATTACCACTAACAGAAAAACCTTTATATTGAGTTGTCAGGGTATATATTTTAAGTAAACCCTCTATTTTGTTGCAGAGAGTCATCAAGCAAATTATTTATTAATATTTAGTATTCAATGGGGATTGCAGAAGAGTGTGTCTCTGTAAATTTCAAATTTAATTTCAAGACCCAGTAGTTCAGACATAATTATTAGAGAATGTCGTGGATGTTGTCAATTCGTATACAGCAAGAACATTAAAAGCATCGTAAAATGTTTTGCTAACATAGATCTGATTCGAGTTGACCTCTACAGTGTGATATATAAGGGATGAAGTTGGGATTGTTCTTCAAGTGATTTTGACAGAATTTACACCTCTCAATCCTTGACTCTCAACTGAAGAGGTATCAGCATATATTTGTGCTCCCCTATCAAATAACAAAACCATCTTGTAAATGATATAGAATCTTTAAAAATAAAATAAAATAATGTATTAAAAGAAGGGCTGCACTGCAGCTGCAATCCCTGCCAAAAGCTCCAAGCTTGGAGCAAAAGTTATATAAGAAGAACTTGTATGCAGTAGCTGAGAATCAACTTGCTGGAATCTAGGGTCATTAAAAATGCATCCTAGCCTTGATAACAATCAATGCCAGACCAACCTCCATGATTTAGAGCAACATGATAAACCAGAGAAACGATGAATGTATTTAGATCGAACTTGTGGCCAGATTTCAATAGATATTACCTACCAATCACACAGACTGCTGTCTTTTCTTGAATGCGTAAGAAATCATTACCATGAGGGAAAAAATAAAGGCTTAGAAAAGCTAAAGGCAGCCAAGCCTAGGAAAAATTCAAAAAAGTAATGCAGCAAACTATTACTATATAGTTGATGAAATAGATCAAAATTGATTAATTTTTATACGGACAGTGGTTATCATTTTTAATGACAATGGACTAAATTAGTATAATTAAATTCAGCCAGTATCCTACGAGTGTGCTAAAATGCTCCATCCGACAAGAGCCAAAAGTCTCGAAATGGCAAGGTGTACTTGCGATGTGAAATCCTGCAAGGTGCACTTGGGTCTATCTGATCTACAGGGTGCAAAGCTCGCTTCTGAATATAAAATCTGCATTCCAGATGTGCAAATGCAAAGTGAAAACCCACATATCCACTTGTAGATAGGAATCTCGCATATCCCAATATGACAGGAAGTTTTGCAAAAGTTCACTTGCAGATAGTAATTTTGCAGATGCATACGGAAGATGAAATTCTTTAATGGATCCTCCTAGCGAAACTTTCCCTCACAAGTCAACCTTGTGAAAGTTCACCTAGCATCGAGATATGCAGAACTTCACTTCACAAGTGAATCTTGTAGAAGTTCACATTGCCACGGGATTTTATAATTCAATGTTCAGTTCATATGGGCCACCTTGTCTCAGATAATGATGTCATCCTCATGAAATTGATTATTTTATGAGCCTTAGGAATTAGTGGCGTCAACATGGATGAAATCATTATTGTATGAATTGCGGGCATTTGAAAGTGAACCTAATGGTTATGTTCATAATGGTCTGGTTCACTAGGGGTTCAGACTTCTACAAATACTTAAATTAGGTTGATAGATTCACACTTGAACATTCGAAAGTTGAAGTGGCAAGTGAACTTGCGAGATTCTTATCTGCAACTAGATATGTGGGACTTATCTTCACATCTGAACTATGCGGGATTTACCTTTGGAATTGGCTTTTATAGAACTTCCCTTTGGAAGTGAAACTTTAGTGGAAGAACTAGACCCAAATGCACTTCATAGAATTTCGTGTCGCTATTGCATCTTAGGACCTTGTGAATTTTCCTATGGCAAGTGAACACCATGTGGGTCAGACAAGCTCAAATGAACCTTTTGTAGAACTTCACTTTGAGATTGCACTAAGTGGGATTTGAAGTCGCATTAAGATATATGTTGGTTTTGACTTTGCATCGAGATATGCGGGAGAACTAGAACAAAGTGCACTTTGTGGGTTGGATAGGTCCAAGTGCACCTTTGCAGGTCAAATAGGTCTAAGTGCACCTTTGTAGGTTAGATAGGTTTAAGTGCACCTTTGCAGGTCGGATAGTTCCAAGTGCACCTTGTGGGCTGCATAGGTCCAAGTGCAACTTGTGGTCAGATATGTCCAAGTACAACTTATGGGTTAGATAGGTCCAAGTGCGCCTTTGCAAAAAAATTGTGTAATTGAACCTTTACAGGACTTTTGACTTGTGTTCGATGGACTGTGAAAACCAACAAGTGAATAATTTGCATGTTTTTGGGTATTTCAAAAATTCCAAAAGGTAATTTATGTAATTTTTTTAGTGTTCTTTCCATCCATGATGGAATTTCAACCATTTGGGAAACATATTTCTGGGTTTTGAGTTTTTGGGAAATGCCAAGTGACTTTGACCATTAAGGTAACTAACATGAATCTTGGAGAACTTGGAGAAATTGTTAACTTTGAAGGGCAAGTTAAAACCTAAGGAAAACAAGGGGGTCCCCACTTTGCTGATGCAAAGTATGGGGCATATGTGCAAGGGCACAACAAGTCGGATGGCCCTAACTTCTGCACAAGAATACGGGTTCAATGGGGTCAAGTTCCCCACAAGTGGGTGGGATGCCTCCAACTTCTCCCAAAATTTAGTTCTCATAAGAAAATCCACATAATCGGATGTGATAGGAAGATTTGCATGGAAAATATGCATAGAAGTTTTGCACATGTGCAATAGCACATATAAAAGGTCCAATGAGATGTGAAAGTCCGTAAATTTGTCCTTGGGTTTAGTTCGACCGCTAGGTTGATTAGCTCTTATTCAACCTACAGGATGTTCAAGTGTTATAGGAAGTTCGGCAAGAAAGTTCTATAAAGGTTCAATTGCCTTAGTTGGACCTACAAGGTTCAAATGGGACGTGAAGTTTTTTTGTGTGGGAAAGTTGCCTCCATCTTCAACCCAATAATTGCTAAGAGCTTGACCTCATTTGACCCGCAGCTTGTGGGGAAGTTGAGTTCATTTGATCCGCAAGGTTCCACTTGTGCAATTTGCCCACAATTTCCATTAGTATGTTGACATGAAATTAAACCCAATTTAAATATCGATGGAAATCTAGACCTTATCCGAATCATATGTTTTCCAAGTGACTAATGTGTAGTTGCCCTTGTTTGATTTGCAAAAGTGCACATGACCTTGTTTGGCTCACATTAGTGGGGAAGTCAGTGTCAATTGAAGTTGAGGGTTTTTGTGGGAACATCTTCCCTAAGTGAACTAAACATGATCGAAAGGTGAAGTTGCACTTGTGGATTGTGCTAAAGTCCACTTGATCTCATTTGACTCATTTGTAGAAAACTTCACCTCATTCGACTTGCAACTGGGGATTTTCATGCCAGTTGAACCTAATGGTAAACATAATATTTGGTGGGTATGCATATGTCAACTACACCCGATATGGTAGAAGAGGCGAATAAAAAGGGTTTTGTGAGAGTTTCAAAATTTCATTCCCACCTTGATTTTTCCACCTTTTTGTTTGGATGACTGGAAGATATTTGTCTACTATTTTGATCACAATGTTTGAATTGTAACTCATAATTATTATTATTTATTTGTGTTGTAAGTTGAATGAAGAGATCTAAATTAAGTCTCTCATAACTTGAGGTGATAATTTTATGCTCATGAAATCAAGCAAATCAAGTAAATTATTTTAAGTGATTGTACTAGCAGGCCACAAATCAAGAAAATTATTATAGCTAAAAAATGTTTAGGTTGAACAAAATAAAGTAAAATACAAAAGAGTTGGGGCTCACATTGTTGTCTAATTATGCCATTTTTAGGGTTAGGTCTGAAAGGACAAAATTTCAGCACAACTATTTTAATTTTTTTTCTAGATGGAACAAATAGAGTAAATGCAAAGACCTAAGATCACATTATTCTCAAGTATGTTAGTCATTTTTAGTAACATTAATAAAAGGGCACAAAAAATAGCGAATATTTTACTTAATTTAAGGGGAGCCTACATGAATATGAATTTGTTAAAATAAAATTTGAAGCAAGCTAGCCATTTACATGTTATCTAGACAATTGATCTCTCATTGCCACTCAACCAAAATTTAGTTCCTTGGTTAAAAAGGTTAAGAAAAATAAAATAGTATAACAAAAAAGAGATCCATACTTCCCTTTGCTTGCCATTGTTGGTTCACTTAAATTGGTGAATTTGACACTTCCTATGCCCCTTGGGGCCTTAGGGTTTGTTTTTTTTATTTTTTTATTTTAGATCTAATTTTTGAATTATTATGTCATTTTAATTTCATGATGGATCCATATAGTACTTAGTCATGATATCCTTCCTCTTGTTTCCATGAAAAAGTGTTAGAACAAATAAAGCATTAAAAAAACTAATTGTAAAATACTATTCTAACTTCCACAAACCTCAACAACTAAAAAATAACTTTGAAATGGCTGTGAGTGGGAAGGGTCTGCGAGTCGTTCAACGACTTTCTGCGTTCGTTGGGAAGATTGCTGCAGATGCTATAGTGGGTGTGGAGTCCTGTGGGCATGGGCCCTCTATGTTTTCTGTGGGAGCTGAGTCGAGCAGGGTCCTTCAGGCTGGGGTGTTTGGTGTGCTGCTGCCTGGTGTTTTGGAGGCAGAGGCTCCCCCTGTTGCTTCTCCCTTGGGGGGTGTTGGCTGCGTTTCTGCCCAGCTTCTCTTTGAGGTTTTGCCTTCTGCTGGTGGTGGTCCTACTATTGGTGGTAAACATAAGTCATTTGCTGATGTAGTTTCAAAAGACTATGTGTGATCTATGCCTGCTATGACTTCAACTAGGGTTTGTCTTGCTTTGACTAGGGTTCTTCCTTTTCCTTGCGTGCAAGCCTCTCTTGTTGTGGTCTGTGGGCCTGAGGTTGTTGAGAACAAGGAGTATTATATGCGGTAGAGTGTGGTCTACATGTTTAATGGCTTGTGGCCCTCCCTGATCTCCACGAACGGGTTTCCGCTTCCTGGAAGCCTATTGTGTCGGGTGAGATTGAGCTCTACCCCAGTGCTAGGGGTTTTTTCTCTAGTTCTTTTTCTTCCTTGGAGGATCATGACATAGTGTTGGACATGGTGTGGATGTGGGGTGATCATTCATTGTTCATTTGGCCTTGGTCTCGCTCCTTCAATCCTCTTATGGAGCCTTTGAACATTAGACCTATATGGATTCAACTACCGAATCTCCCACTCTAGTTTTGGGAGGACTCTTGCTTTGAAGCTATTGGCAACGCCATTGGCAGCTTTTTAAAGGTGGATTCAACGACTCAGGATCTTGGGCATACTACGATGGCTCGCATTTTAATCGATTTGGAAATCTCCAAACCCCTCCATGGTGATGTGGTTTTGATGGTGGAGGATAGACCTTGGAAGCAACTCCTGGACTATGAGGGGCTCCGGTGCAGGCATTATTTCTCTGTTGGTCACCTAGCCTCTGGCTTCCCTCTTGCTCGCTGCAAGGGTGCTGCTACTTGGTGGAAGAATACTCTCTCAGACCATCTCACAGTTGATCCCTCTTCAAATGTTTCCTCTGAGGTGGGTGATCCTTTGGCTGCCCCCTTGGTGTCGGAGCCTATCCAGGATCCTCTACCGGCCAACCCTTCGGTGGAACCTTCTGTTGTTGCTGTGTCGTCAGTTCCTACTTTGTTTGATGCCGCTAGTCCTTTGACCACTCCTGTCTCCTCTTCTTCTCTACCGACTCCCTCAATGCGTGATGGTTTCTCGTCCGGGGTGGCTGTTGTGAATCCGCTCTCCTCACCTCGTTCGGTGGGTTTTGTTTCCAAGCCTTCCTGATCGGTTGTGCTAAGGAAGAAAAAGGGACTCCCCAAATATGTTGCCTCTGCATGACCTCAGATTTAGGAAGTCAGTTTGGTCCCCTCTTCTGGGGTTGTCTAAACTTTGTTTGTTGTTCTACAGCTGTCGGTCAACTATCTCTGTTTGTTTTTCCTTTGGCCCTTTGGGCTCTCTATGTTAAGGGTACAACACCCTGTAAATGCTGCTTATCTTATCAAAAACTTCCACAAACCTCTATTTGAGCATATAAATTGATGTGTAAGTAGGATTCATGATGACATGTGGGTGCTCTTAGAATCAACAACACAATGACAACATTCTCTAGCTAACTAAACTAACATCATTACTTTGCATTAAAAGTTAGTTGTGAAAATGATGAACAAGAGGATGAATTTATGGATTTTTGGAAGATCGAATGGATGACTGAGATTTGATGAGAGATCAAGAGATAACTCCATTGATTTTTGATTTAACGAGGAGAGGTGGATTAGTTAACAAAAAATGATGAGGAAGTTAACTCATGACATGATAATTATGAATTTTATTAATTTATTTAATAATATTTTACAAGAAAGTTGCTAATTTGACGAAGAAGTTAACTCATGAGGATAATTATGAGTTCTATTAATTTATTAAATGAATAACTAGCTCAAATTAATTAAATGATAATAATGACTATTAATGAATACTGATGATACTGATAATAGAAGAATTATTTCAGTATCTACGCCTACATATCATTTTAGTTCTATATCATTTGGTTTAGGCACTATTAATGTTTCATTTTATGGGGTGCATAAGGATATAAATGTGCATGTTTTAGCTACTTTTTTTACATGATGATGTTTTGCATTATAATGATGCCCTTTATAATCTCATTTATATTCCATGTATATTCTTAACGATTCACTACTTTGTGATGCATTTCATAATAATGTTCATGCATGAGGAATTCATACTCAATGATTTTGATGGCATTAAGGATGCATCTTTATATTCCAAGTAATTTTTACTTTTACACTTTGGGCATATAGATGGTGATGTGTTTTTGTTGAATGAATTAAGAAGCACTTTAATTAATGATGCATGGAAATGGTTTGATTTGTATTCTACTAGTTATATTTCATTAACTACATTGACACATGAATTTATTAAGTATTTTAATTCTTTCCTTAGAGTGTGTTGAGAACTAATTTATGATCACTTTACTATGGATTTGTGAAGTGCTTGTGTAGACCCTCATGTCTTGTGTCTGTGTAATGTGTTCCTTGTTGTGTATGGTTCTTCATGTTTTTTTGCCTTGGTTGAGGTCCTTGTTATGCTTTCATGACAAATTGGTTTGTTGAAGTCTATCTAAAGGTAATTTTTTTGCCTATCAATGCCTTCATTGTTATATTTTTTTATTGACTTGTTATTAGTATTTGGTTTCCCTTTAAGTGTGTTATTTATTTTTGTTGGGTTATATGAACATCACCTACAATTAGGCATTAAAATTCCCATCTATTACCAACTTGATAGGTACTATATTAGGCCCATCTTCACATTTGCCAACCTAGTCTAGACTCATTTAAAGAACAAGTAACTTAGCCTTGCTTTGATATGAGGTGTTGCACCTTTAGCAACGAAAATTTGGCTTCTCTAGTAATGAAAGTTCTCTTTACTGTTGCCTTCAGATGGCACCAAATTCCTCCATCATTTAATCACTTCACATTCTTTGTCCATAATATTTATCTTTGACAATCAACTTGTCTTTATTTGGCATAACTAGTATTCTACAATCAACAATAACAAAACATCAAATTTAATTAAATATAAATTAACAATGAATTAAATATAAAATAACAATTAATTAAATCAAATGAATATTAATCAAACTTAAATAATCAACTTGACTAATGCTTTGGCATGACTATGCTCTTTTTATCCCTTCCCCTTATTTTCAATTTATGCTATTTACCAAACCCAACATGACTATCAACTATACTCCTAGGTACCTCTTGTCAAATCACTTCCTATCCATTTTCTCCAACCTCAAGTCTATAGCTAATTTCCTGGCTTCACTACCATCACAAGTTGGGTTGGAACTTATCTAGTACTGTTATAGTCATTTGGCTTTGGAACTTCAATTATGGATTAAGGGGTCCTATAAATAATTCTATTAACAAGTCTCGTTTTCCATATCAAGCACACACCCTTTTGAGTTCCATGATTTCAGCAAGTTACATAGAAATTGAACTATCATTTTTCTTGAAGATCTCATGACCATTTGATTAAGAACCTTTATTTGGTTGTATGATTCAACTCAAAAAAGATGAGTAACATCCATGGTGATGAGACTTGCATGTATTGTCATTTTGAGGAACTCAAAATTGTTGACACAATAAATATGACTGTAATTTAAAAAAGCAGGCACAACCAAAGAAAAAAGTAGGATTTTCTGTTATTGGGTCTGTACTTTATGGAGTGATAGTGGTATAGATTTAATTATCCCTTGGTTGTGATTGTTTTTACTGCTTTTACTTCATCAACAACACTCATGAACTCCTTGGGAATGCCCATTTTCGCCTTTGGGTTACTTGGAGAAATAGGGATCTAGCTAGCCTATTTTCTAGTGCACACATCTTCTGCATTATGCCTTTGTTGAACGTGGAATTTTGGACTCCCTAGAATGAGATTGTTGAAACTTTCTAGATAACTTGAAACGGTCTTGACATTGCTGGAAAACTATGGACTAATGGACTATATAGGATCCCAAAACCATAGGGCGAATTTCAAACAATGATCTAACAATTTGTTTTTATGTCCTTAGTTTGATATTGTCAATAGAAAAAAATCAAGCTACCCAATTTGAGGCCTCCTCCCAACCACATTCGAGGCTGCATTGGTATGATCCTAGAAGACAAAAGCAAAAAAAAATGTAAGCAAAAAAATGCATCATTTTCATTTTTTCCCAATGTGGGAAGTAGAAAGAACAAATCGGGGAGTAGTAGTGCCTTCATAAGCCCAACTGGGCTTCTTATTTAAAGGATGTCATATGATCTTACCATGAAGTACAAATCCCATTTTTGGGGGTTACCTTAATTAGATAAGCATTCAAAATAATGTAAATGTCTTGTTACCAAGATAATCACATAATTGGGTAAAAACCAGATTGAAAGCAAGTCTGTAAATATTCAATTTCATAAGTTTAGTACTAATTCTCTCTTGTTTATTAACTATTCTTTTTCATATCAGTAATAAAAATTATTAGATTCTGTTACAAATCAAATACATTCAATTTTAGTTTATGTAGGTACTATATTAGGCCCATCTTCACATTTTCCAACCTAGTCTAGACTCATTTAAAGAATAAGTAACTTATTCTTACTTTGATATGAGGTGTTGCACCTTTAGCAAATAAAATTTAGCTTCTCTATCAATGAAAGTTCTCTTTTCTTTTTCCTTTAGATGCTATCAAATTCCTCTATCATTTAATAACTTCGCGTTCTTTGTCCACAATATTTATTTTTGACAATCAATGTGTCTTTATTTAGCATAACTAGTTTTCTACAATCAACAATACTAAAGCATCAAATTTAATTAAATATAAATTAATAATTAATTAAATCAAATGATAATAATTAAACTTAAACAATCAACTTGACTATTGCTTTGGCATGACTATGCTCTTTTATCCCTTCCCCTTATTTTCAATTTATGTCATTTACCAAACCCATCACGACTATCAACTATACTCCTAGGTACCTCTTGTCAAATCACTTCCTAACCATTTTCTCCAACCTCTTGGTTTCATTACCATCACAAGATAAGTTGGGTTGGAACTTATCTAGTATTGTTATAGTCATTTGGCTTTGGAACTTCAATTATGGATTAAGGCGTCCTATAAATGATTCTATTAACAAGTCTCATTTTCCATATCAAGCACACACCCTCTTGAGTTCCATGATTTCAACAAGTTAAATAAAAATTAAACTATCATTTTTCTTGAAGATCTCATGACCATCTGATTAAGAACCTTCATTTGGTTGTATGATTCAACTCATAAAAAATCATCTAAACAAAAAAAATTAGAAATTCCCTAAGGCCCTGATGCTTTGTGTAAGTTCACTTCAAAGGCCTAACTGAAGTCATCATAAAGAACTAGCACACCGCTTCAAGCTTTTAGAGGTTGCAAATTTGGAATCCTAACCGGATATGTTTCACCACAAAGGATAGATGATTTATCCATTTCATTGCTTTCCGCATTCTCAAGACATCTCCTTCTATGTAAAGGTTTCAACTTTCTATGCAATCAGGATCTTGAATTCTTTCAACTATTGTCAATTATGATTTCAGTATGGTTAAAACTCTAGGAGGAAGTCTTGAAGCTCCAATCACAAACTGGAAGAATGCTAATTATTAGAGTAAGCTCTCCTATGATCTAAAGAAGATTAGTAAAGGAAGGGTTCTTAGTTAAATTTGTACAATCAAATTTATTTTGATTAGCAAGGGTCTCTACCACCCATAGCTCACTTGTAGTAAATATTCCTTCAAATTATCCCTATACACCATAGTATCATTCTCCCTTGACTTAGTACGACATTCATGTCATGCCCCCATCCAAGTAGGAAATAGATCAAAGTAATTGATCAAGATCGCAACACCTAAGGGACAACAATTTAATAAAGGGAGTAATTCTATCAGGGGTAGCGATCCCTAGGAATTAAATATATTTAATTAAAATTTAATTAAAGGTTTCAAACCAATGATTAAGGGACTAGTTGTTACTCTTCCAAAAAAGCAGTAATAATGAAGAGGTGTGATTCCCAAGAAATTGAAGATATAAGAGGGAAAGTTTTTCATTTGAGGACATCCATAACATCATTCAATAATTCAATTAATAATAGAATCTTATGTGACTTTGCAATTAAATTATGTTCTCAAGAGTAGTGATGATGTGAGAAAGGATGTCTCTTTCAAATGTGAAAGGTTGTGACTCCCCCAATAATAAGATATAAAAGGGAGATTATTTCCTTGTGGAGAAATCATCTATGGGGAATGAATCAATCAATTAGTTTGGAAATAAATTATCATTCTCAAAATACAACAATGAAGGGTGGTGACTCCTTCAAGAAATTGATATAAAGGGTAAATTAGTTCATTGGCATTCAATCATAAATCATCACTCATTTATCCATCAAGAAATCAAGCAATAAAAAGATCAATCAACTCATAACTCAATCATCAAATCAATCAAGCATCATTCAAGTATAACTTGTCAATCCATAAATATCAATCATCTCACAATCAATCGAAAATATCAATCAAGTGTGAAAAAGAAGGAATAAGAATAAGAAATCTAATATTTCTCTTTGGAATAGAGATTAAGAATATCCATTAATAATATTTAGAAAAATAATTGGTAACAACCATTTAAGAGTAAATTTATCATTTCAACAAGAGGTATTTATTTAGATACAATTTAACAAATTCTTTGAGAAGTCATATGTTGAATTTGAGGAATTATTTTGCAAATAGGAAGGATGACTGGCCTTCCAAGTTCACGAGAGGTGACGGATGACCAATCTTCATGCTCTTATCAAGTACACCACTCAGAGATGGAATGGATGACTAGTCGGCTATGCTTGTGGGCCAAGAGGTTTAATGGATGACCAACCTTACATGCTCTTGGGCTTGATCAAGGGGGATGACCAACCTCCAAAGTGGACTGAGTTATGGAAGGGAAATCCACCTTCTATGCTCTCGCAATACAAGGACAACCACATTGTGAATTCAATGGAAATGCTTGCAAATGACAATCTCAACACTGCATATTCTTATATTGCAAGAGAATAGAAGGAAATATTGTACCTACCAAGCTTGTAGAGAATTTGAAAAAAATGCAATAATATGGTGATAGGAAGTTTCTCACATGTATATATCGATTGCTTGCAAAGAGGGTTTTCCTAACACAACAAGGGCATTACAGATATTGTCATCAGGCTGTTTGAGAGCTACTTGCTTTCCCTTTGACATCACCTCCATTATAGCACATTGTTCCACAAGCAAGGAAGCCAAAGAAGTGGGGCGTGGACCATTGGTGCCACTGCTTTGAATACCATCCCTAATTATTGCCTTAAATATTTTTCTTTTGGGTTATCTCAATGCTCAGTCTTTTATTCATTATGGGATTTTAAAGGCTATATTAGTATTGTATTACTTGTTATTCGGCCTTCATGCATTCTATGATGCTGCCAAAGCTAAGAACATTATGGAGGTCATAAAGGATAAAAGAGGAAAAGAACCAGTGGTTCAAAATTTGAAGTAAACAACTAGGACATTATCTTGGATTTATTAGGTACTAGTCCTTTCCAAGGGCAGATGAATCAAGATTATTTAGTTTGAATTAGTAAACAACTAGCTGGGATGCCCACCAATGGCTGGAAATGTTTAAAATTTATTAATTTTCATTTATTGTATTGAAGGATATATTTGATAAACTTTTACATTGAGAATATATTAAAAATTGAATCAATCCTCCAATTATCTTTAACTTTAATAGTTAGGTCAATTGTCAAACACAAGTTATTAATGTTAGCATACATGATTGATCAATATAACATTTCTAACATTAGACAGTGGATACAAGCCATTTAAAATAGGAGAATTGTCTCTGTTGATCATACAGTTGTTGAATGATGTTGAGTAATCGTGCTGCTACTTAAAATGTTTTGGAAACAAGGTGAAAACTCAAGAAATAATGAAATAGATTGACACAAATAAGGTAATGGGTGATGAGAAACATAATAACATGGAAAAATAACACAATGAAGAATTAAGGAGGCATCCCTCATCCACATTCTAACATTATTTGTTCCAAATGATTGGGGATCCTACTTGTTGTATCCCACCAAATGACTACTTATTTTATTTGAAGCACTATTGCTTAGAACTAATAGTTACAACATCATCTCAAAGGTGAACAAAATGTAGATATCTAAAATCAACCACATCTTAGCTACACATCTAACATTACCATTTTCAACATTTTCCACACTTAACATACTAGTTATAACCACATTCTCATCGTATCAACACTAATTAATAAGATACATTATATTTATTTAATTATCCAAGACTTGTCCTCTAACATTCCCTCCATATCTAATTAACTAAATAAAATCATATTTAATTAAATTGACACCCTACATACATTTCCCCTAATTGGTTAAATAATCTAATTATTTGATTAAGTTGTCTAAATCTCTAATCCTATTTGATTCCCCACTAATGGGATAATAATGCCACATCCATAATTTAAAATAAAAATAAATACAAGTCACCAATCCAAAGTAAAGTCAACATTCCAATCCCAACCATCAAATCAACCAAACTATTCCTATCCACCCATCATCAACCACCTTCAATCCAAATCCAAACTAGCTTTTAATCCACCACCCATCTAATCATGTCAACCATAGCCCTCCATCCACCAACCACTAGCATTTAATCCCTTTTCCTTCCCAAATTTAAAATTCAAATATCCACTCATAAAATATTAACCCTCCATCCTAAAGCAATCTCAACCCTCCATCTACCATCATCAAGTCTATAAATCAAACAATCCTTAAGCCATTTTTAAGGAAGAAGATTGGATGCAACATATTCATGCTAAAAAATTGGGCACCCACACTCTACTTTAATCATCAACAATTAGTTGGGGCACATCACCTAGATCACCAATGATTTGTGTGGTAAGATATTTCACACTTTTTTCTATTATTTGCATTCCTTTCACTCTAATCCGAAGTGCATAATTGATATAGGGTAGAATTCATATTTGATGCTTATTTCCAATTATTTTATCCTATATTTTAGCATTCACCATATCTATTTTAGAGACCTAGCTTAGCCATTTCTAGACTTGTCATAGGACATGAAATTCATTGATACCCTCAAATTATTTAAATTAATAACCTTTATTTTCTTACCAAGAGAGGACATATCACCTCAAATTACAAACATAAAGAAGAAATTGAATGGGTGGGTGATGTATAAATTCTCTTGACAATATTCAAAGAATAAGAAATTTGATATAATTGTGAAGACATATTGCAAAGTTGAAATATTTTACCTTTTTTTATAATATAATTGGTGAATCAATCTAAGAGATACATACATCTTTTTGTTTCCTCATATATGTGGTCAATGATTCATAGTAGAGTAGTATAGGTTATAATGGTAATATGAATAATCATTACCACTCATAACTAGAGAATATATCCAATCATAATCACATTCTATTCCTTAATGTTTTCTTTGTTGAGCTATGTTAAGGAAACTCTTGAAATTGAACCATAATAGTGTGTTTATGCTTTATAGGATCCTATATCACCACATAGTTATGTCACCAAGGTTAAAACAATATGGATTTTGCATAAATGAAACATAAAAACTAGAATTAAACTAAAGTAGAAGACTTATTATAGGAGGATCAAAGTCTTTTAAATTAAAACTAAATATCCAAATGTAAAATTCAAAACTATAATCAAAACCCGTGTATTCCCAAAATCAGGTATTCACTTTGGATTTTAAGCAATAATATGTGAAAATAAGAAGTTGATAAAGGAAGGTGAAGACTAGATTTATAAAGTGATATAAATTTTAAAATGAGGCATCAACAATTGAAGAGCTAGAAAGAATTGTAGGGTGACAACCAAGGTACTTTTATTTAAGAAATCTATAAGATGATATGGATGGACCATTGCGTTAGATGATTTTAATGACATGAATTATACCTTATTTGAGGATGAATTACAATAGGCTTAAAAAATTGTGTAAAGGAAATATGCTAATCAATTTTTTGCCACAATTTTTACACAATAACCGACACTTGGCCAATTTGATTAGCGTTAGAGCCAAAACCAAATCTCTATCAAAGCAACTCTAACCAAGAATGTGCCCTAAAACCACTGAAGGAAGAGGGGCGGGCATATGGTCAGAGCATCCTTAGGATCAAATAACCCAACAACTGAAATTGATTACAACTAAAAGTAAATGGTAAGACTCGACGCCAAGAATGTGCACACAAGATCCTTTTGAAGGTGAGGTGCTAACATATGGCAGAGTACTTATTAAAAATTTAAATGAACTTAGGCGGTGAACCAACCATGAGAATTTCCACGCTACCACTTGAACAGTGGGGGGAAAAACATTACAATGCAACACTAATTCATCTGTTGCGGAAGACATCCACTCAATAGTGAGAATTCTCCACTTTCTAGTGGGTGACAAATGAAAGTTCAAAATTTTCTTTATCCACACTGGCGGTAAACCATCTAGGGGTTACAATGTTGTGAATTAATTACAAGAAAATACAACAATTAAAGAACTGAAACAATACTACTATTTTCAATTTTACAATGAAGAATAATTGCAAATTTCAAGTGTTTTTAGCCATCATTACAATATACAATTAAAGGATGGTTTCTTCAATGAAAATCCTCTTAAATAAAGATGCCAAAGCCATAAATCAGAAAACTAGAACAATCTGATATAAAAATCTACAATCTGGAAATGTCCATCAGCCAACAACAAACTCACCAAAATGAACACAACTCCCACAAATCTGCTCCTATTGACCTGAAATAAAAAGCAAGAGATTTCTAGGAGGTAGGCACCCAATACTTAATCAACAAACTGCAACAAAAGCTCAAATATTATTCTCACACGAATTCCAAGATCTCACTAAATGGTACAACCCTCAAGAGGGGCGATTTCACTTGCAAAAATTTGAAACTTGGAATTAAATTCTGATAACCTCCAAATATGATTGCCTCTATCATAGAAATGCAATGATCAAATACCCAGAACAAAATAAAATTCATACTAAAAGTTGTATACAAAAATCACTTTCAGCCATGATAAACCAACAACATGAAAACTGGAAATATCTCACCAAAACTCCACAATAATGCTCAATATGTACTTCTGGATGAAGCACACTCTTAGTCCACCACCTAGGCAACCATAGTTTTAGGCTCGACGAGTGGAGTAAATTTTCTAAGATTTCCCTTAGTCGGATTTTGGATTTCAAACCAACAACATAACATTACATTTTTCCCAAGATGAGAGATGAATGAGAAATGCCTCAATAAATAGGCTCTTTAGCTAGAAATTGAATCAACTTGAAACTCCTACAAGAAACTCTTCAGCTTCTCCAAGGGATGCCACCTCATGTTGCACTTTATTTGAATTAATAAAACATTAATCATCTCCCCTTAGGCGTCCATTTACAATTTGCACAATAAAACATTTAATATAAACATTAAATGCTCAAATCAACCCCTTATGACCCCTTTTTTAAAAACAACTTGAAGTTGTTGCCTAGGCGCAAGGTACAAACTCAAATTATAAAAATGACTAAGTGTTGAAACTCAGTCCAAAGGAGAGATAGAAGCCAAAGCCAAAACCAACGCCCAAAGTGATTCTGCCAGAAATAGAATGATGACCTGATCTGATGCTGCAAATGAGGTTACTACCAAAATTAGACTTACTAAAAATAGCCAATGCCAAAAATAGTAAGTTCACTTCACAACCAACAAAAAGACAAACTGAACAACCAAACTGCAAAGGATTGAATTGTTGCTAAACAAATACTACTAAAAGATAGAATTGTTAAAAATAGTGAATTGCTATACATAGTAAGTATGCACAACATCCTCTGAACGCCAACTGAGCAGTATTTGAAAGAGGAAACCCTCAAAAAACCATCTGAAAGAGGAAACCCTAATTTTCTGCTTCAACTTAGCCTATGGATTTTCGGAAAAAGGATAAATCCAAATGAAGAGTGTATGGCCAAAATGGGGACATTACAGTCCACCCTTCCCAAATTGCTTGTCCTCAAGCAATTCCAATGCCATCTTGAAATCACCATGCTGAACCAAACTGAAACTAAATATGATCCTTGGGTCCCAAAACAACCTAGGTGAAAGATAACACCTATTGATGTAAGAACTACATTGCTGGATGTCAACAAAAGAAATCACCAAATTAAAATTAAACTAAAACGTCATGGGAAAAAATTCTAGAAGACCATCATTGGCTTCATCATCTTCAACTGTTGAATAGAAAACCCAAGTGATACCAGATTCCAAATCTTTCTCAAGAACACTGTTCCTCTAATCCGTTGCACTACTCTGATTAATACAAATGAATACTCAAAGTCCAGACCAACATGTCACGATCCACAAAAGACAATGCACCAAACATGTCAGTGCCTGGGTCACATATCAGTCTGTAGGACCTCCAAACCTTCCTGTCATAATTCTGATCAACAACAAAAATATTTTCAAACATGCTTCTAAACCAATGCCAAACCAAGAGCAACGCTCCACACTCCATCCCTATCCAAGAGGATTCACAATGCTTCCTTTGAAGCAAAATGGTTTCACTGAAAGAACTCCAAGAAATATTCCCATGTCTCACATCAAGAGTCTCAATTTGACAAATCAAATTAGCTAATAACTCATTTTCCCAAAAAGTAATGTATGAGTTGGTACCAAAAAATTCACTGTCAACCATCAATAAACAACCCATACCTAAACTTTGAACATACTGAATCATTCCCTTGCTCATTTGTGGTAGAAATTCAGTCCAAATAGGAGGTGGAGAGGCCTGGAAATGAAGTAACCAGCTTCCTAAGAGGTCTGAAATAATAATCGTGAGGTCTTATTTTTGGAAAATCAACATCCAAGAAGACAAGCAATAGCTGCAACATAAGAATTTTTCATCAAAATGAGCATAACTGCTCATGAACCAAGCTGGTGGCACCTTTAGCAAGAGACCCCATGCCACCACAAATCAACTTTGATCATAACTCCTTCCCAAAACACCAATTTATGATAAAAAATAAAGAACCTATGACATAAAAAGGAGGCAACAAACATAAAACTAAAATTTTGACACTTATCTCTCCATCCAACCTTCTTTTTATGCATTCCATTCTTCATAAGAATATACTTGAGATCCCAATTACTGACTTTCAATTGAAGACATTTCCCAACACATAAACAAATGGTCACAACTACATTTTTAATATTATATGCCGGTTTATCCCCCATAAAATTTATAGTATTACCTTATTGCCAAGTAATGCCAGGATCCCAAACTAACAGCCATGAAGAACCACTTCTTAGACAGAGAACTGCTCTCACATGAATCTATTGATTTTCTCATTCCATCTGAATTGCCACTTCTTGAAACTCCAAGAAGTATTCAACCAACCTTTGTTTGTTGAAGAGATCGAATCCAAAATCTTGTGCTATGACTTGCCGGAAAGATTCCATGAATCCTTCATCAAATACAATTATGAAATCTATCACTCTAAGAGAAGATGGTGATGAACTAAAATCTGACAAGAGCCTCACAAGCATCCTTATCAAATAATGAATTAAACCTTCATCAACATGCCAATCATCTCTCTGGTGATGAATGATAAGAATGTCTTCATTTCTTTGTGATCCATGAGTTACCATTTCTTGCTGAATGGATGCACTAGGAGCAGCAGTAGATTCAACTTTGTGCAACTCACGTATCAACTCTCCAATGCTGGAAGACAAACTCAAATTTCCTCCTTCAAAAATCTCTGAAGCAATTCCTTCATCAATATCAAAAAGAGGATTTACATAAACCTTATTAGCACCTTCTTCATACAAGAGATTGTCACAAGCTTGGAAAACTTGAGAATTTGAATGCTCTGGTCTCTCAGGACAGCATTCCAAATCATATGTTTATTACAGTATGAGATCAAGCTCATCAAGAATTTCTTGAAGCTCCTCTGCTCTTTTCTTTCCTTGCTCCCATGAATATTGAACAAAAAAAATATGATTCTTTGCTTCAATTAGAGTCTCATGCATTTCTTGCAACTTTGCTTTGGTAAACTCATTCCACTCCAATGCCTTGTCAACAATATTGACCACTATGTCTTTGTCACGAATGATGTGCAAAAGAATAGATTTAATTTCCTCCAACAAAAATTTAATGGACTTCATGTCATCAATAGAAATGCAACATACAACTTCTCCCCTAGGTACATCATGAATCAAATGTTCTACTTGCCTATGAATTCTATCAATTTTTTTCAAAACTCGAATACCATTATCAGCAATGTGTGAACTTGAACTGCAATCATTATATACTGGTTGAGATGATATAGAACAAATTTGATGGATAAAGATTTCAAAAATGGTTTGAGCTGTACTCCTCAACTTGTCTCGCATGTGATGAACACTATTCATCATTCCATCCATAGTGCCTTCCAATTCCTTAGATTTTTGCCTTAGCTTGATTTACGGTGAAGAGAAATCTACCTTATAACTACTAGAAACTTCACCTTCCACGTTGTCTTCTACACATGATTCAACGGAATTGGTCAAATCAGCTTTGAAGTGGGAAGAGACTTCAGCTTCCTCTTTCTTCTTTTCCTCCTTAATTTGACTTTCAAACCAACAATCTCTAGAATTGTGAAGAAGAAAATTGCTAATTGAACACATATCTTTGACTAACTGAACTTCTCTTTCATTTGGATCTACACTTATAGCCTCTTCATGCACCTTTATTTCAACTTTTGTTTCCAAAAGTTCTTTCTTTGAATCTTCAACATGAGGCTTCTTAACACAAGTCAACTCATTGTTCTCCTCTATAGAAAACAAGAGTACCTCACTAGCCTTCAAAGTTTCCACTGTCACATTACATTCTTCTACATAATTCTTGGATGAGTGCAAATCCATAGATACCCCTTGAACTTTTTCAATGTCTTCAAAGGGATTCCAACTTTCAACCTCCTCTTCAGCTTCAAAAATCTCCTCTTTGTTCACAATAGTCTTCTTCAAAAATGGTTTCAACTTATCTTCACATTGACTGAAATTTTCTTTAACTAACAAATCAGCAGTTTATCCCTAATATCAAAAACAAATCAGCAGTGGGAGAAATCTACTCTTCACATTTATAAGCATCCAAGAGAAGAGTTTGGACACTTTCAAGAAGACTATCAACTTCTTTAATTATAAAGATTAGAACATTCATGACAGCTGCAAGCATACTCTCATCTTGCTCACTCCAGGTCAAGGTGAAGAGATAATTAGACAAGTGATAAATCTGATTCTCCATCCCCAATTCTATCAATAAGATGCAAGCACTAACTTCAGAAAATGTCTTTAAAATAGCTGCTCTTCTTGGAAACAAGCTACTACCAGTTTCATCCAAATCTTGAGAACTTTCCACTATCATATTCAATATGATCTTCATAGTTTCGTCATCATAGGGCAACTGGGGAATTACAATTCTTATTATCTCCATGAAACAAGAAGAAATCAGCAGCTTGGTTTCTTCATCAGGATGCCCCAACCAATAGGGTTGATTCAAAGAATTCACTGCAGGAGCTAGTGCCAACTCCATTTTTTCTAAAGGTGATGGCTTCACTTGTCTCAAACATTGTTCTAACAAATGAAGAATGTTCTCTTCATTTTCTCTTGACTAAAATTCTTTGTCAAGTCTCTTTCCAGCCATATACAGTGCCTCTGCCAGACCCATCTCTTCATCAGTAGCCATGCCTTAATCTGACAAACTTGGTTTCTCAAATCTTAAAGAAAATGTGCCAACTTTTGGAAACCGCAAGGAGCTGAACTAGAATATGCTTTGACTTTCGGTGTAGTACTGAAGATCTCTATCACTCATCTTCCTAAACATGATCCACTGATCAACAGGATGGCAGGATCTTCTACTCTAATACCATTGAAATATGCTAACCAATTTTTTGCCACAATTTTTACATAATAACCAACACTTGGCCAATTTGATTAGCGCTAGAGCCAAAACCAAATCTCTATCAAAGCAACTCTAACCAAGAATGCACCCTAAAACCACTGAAGGAAGAGGGGTGGGCATATGGTCAGAGGATCCCTAAGATCAAATAACCCAACAACTGAAATTGATTACAACTGAAAGTAAATGGTAAGACTCAACACCAAGAATGTGCACACAAGATCCTTTTGAAGGTGAGGTGCTAACATATGGCAGAGTACTTATTACAAATTGAAATTAACTTAGGCGGTGAACCAACCATGAGAATTTCCATGCCACCACTTGAACAGTGGGGGGGAAAAACATTACAATTGATGCAACACTAATTCATCCACTGCGGTGGGCATCCACTCAACAGTGGGAATTCTCCACTTTCCAGTGGGTGACAAATGAAAGTTCAGAATGTTCTTTATCGACAATGGTGGTAAACCATCTAGGGGTTACAATGTTGTGAATTAATTACAAGAAAATGCAACAAATTAAAGAACTGAAACAATACTATTGTTTTCAGTTTTACAATGAAGAATAACTACAAATTTCAAGTGTTTTTAGCCATCATTACAATATACAATTAAAGGATGGTTTCTTCAATGAAAATCCTCTTAAATAAAGTTGCCAAAGCCATAAATTAGAAACTAGAACAATCTGATATAAAAATCTGCAATTTTGAAATGTCCATCAGCCAACAACAAACTCACCAAAATGAACACAACTCCCACAAATCTGCTCCTATTAAACTGAAATAAAAAGAAAAAGATTTCTAGGGGGTAGGTTCCCAAGACTTAATCAACAAACTGCAACAAAATCTCAAAGATTATTCTTGCACGAATTCCAAGACCTCACTAAATGGTACGGTCCTTAAGAGGGGCGATTTCACTTGCAAAAATATGAAACTTGGAATTAAATTCAGATAACCTCCAAATATGATCACCTCTATCATAGAAATGCAATGATCAAATACCCCTGGAACAAAATAAAATTCATACTAAAAGTTGTATACAAAAATCACTTTCAGCCATGATAAACCAACTACATGAAAACTGGAAATATCTCACTAAAACTCCACAATAATGCACAATATGTACTTCTGGATGAAGCACACTCTTCGTCCACCACCTAGGGAACCATAGTTTCAGGCCCGAAGAGTGGAGTAAATTTTCTAAGCTTTCCCTTAGCCGGATTTTGGATTTCAAACCAGCAGCATAACGTTATATTTTTCCCAAGATGAGAAATGAATGAGCAATGCCTCAATAAATAGGCTCTTCAGCTGGAAATTGAATCAACTTGAAACTCCCACAAGAAACTCTTCAGCTTCTCCAAGGGACGCCACCTCTCATGTTGCACTTTATTTGAATTAATAAAACATTAATCATCTCCCTTTAGGCATCCATTTACAATTTGCACAATAAAAAATTTAATATAAATATTAAATGCTCAAATCAACCCCTTATGACCCCTTTTTAAAAACAACTTGAAGTTGCCTAGGTGCAAGGTACAAACTCAAATTATAAAAATGACTAAGTGTTGAAACTCAGTCCAAAGGAGAGATAGAAGCCAAAGCCAAAACCAACACCCAAATTGATTCTGCCAGAAATAGAATGATGACCTGAGCTGATGCTGCAAATGAGGTTACTGCCAAAATAGACTTACTAAAAATAGCCAATGCCAAAAATAGTAAGTTCACTTCACAACCAACATAAAGCCAAACTGAACAACCGAACTACAAAGGATTGAATTGCTGCTAAACAGATACTACTAAAAGATAGACTTGCTAAAAATAGTGAACTGTGATAAATAGTAAGTCTGCACAACATCCTTTGAACGCCAACTGAGCAGTATCCTAAAGAGGAAACCCTAATTTTCTGCTTCAACTTAGCCTATGGATTTTCGGAAAAAGGCTAAATCCAAATGAAGAGTGTATGGCCAAAATGGGGACATTACAGTAAATATATTGATCCATTTACAATAACCATTGTGGAAATAAAAAAGAACCTTATATGGGTCATGGTGCATGTATAGGATAAGTAATACTAGTGTATTAACTAAAGTTCCCTTCGAAAAGCATTCAAGATTTGGCTAAAGGCATATATAACACAATAGAAGAAAACTCCATAAATGCAAAAATAACACCCACAAGTATAGACATGACAATGAGAATGAATAGGGTATAAAAAAATAGATGAAGTTTCTCCTCCATTAGGATGTATTTGAAAATGCATGGAATTAAGGCCCAACCCAAGATTCTCAAAGGAAAGTGAAGCTCTAAAATTCCCCACCAATATCAAATTTTCAACATGTCCCTTTTATGAGTGAGAAACAATTTTAGCATCAAATCTTGCTTCATAGGAGATGTAACTATGAAATCTAAGAAACCCATAAAATTCACCAAGTGAAACAGAGGTCAAAGAGTGCTGTGATAAAATTTACTCCCATATAAGTAGATGAAAATATCTACAAAAGCCACAAATTAAAAAAAATACCTATTTTAATTGCAAAGTGTTATTTTTTAGGCTACCAATCCTTATAATTTAGATTTAAATCCTTTTGACGCTACTTTCATCTTCGCCTCAATGCTCTTGATGCACATGTTTTTTATTGAGCTTGTCAAGGCATACCTTACTAAACTCTCTTTCCACTATAGAAAACAAATATCATGGACTATAATTATTTATTAGTCCATTATGACACATAACCATTAACAACATTGTGCTCAAATGTTTCCACATTTTTTAAAAGATTTTTTCTATATAGATTGCCTCATTAAATATACTTTTATATTTTTCATA
This sequence comes from Sequoia sempervirens, assembly GCA_007258455.2. Lineage (NCBI taxonomy): Eukaryota > Viridiplantae > Streptophyta > Pinopsida > Cupressales > Cupressaceae > Sequoia > Sequoia sempervirens. The sequence goes on along the minus strand of VDFB02276448.1, from coordinate 32,637 downwards.
CATGTCAATGAGGGCACTTTTAATCACAATATTTGATACAACTCAAGTTTTTATTATGATATGAATTTTCACATTGTTGTATACAATGAATACTACCACCTATATCCACAAATGCCTTGCAATTGAACTTTGAAGAATTTGAAACCCTATAAATATGCCACATCCCACTTCCTTTGGTCCCCTCCATATACTATGAACTTTTCAATAAATAGGGGAAGAAATACTAGTTGTCTAATTTAATCTTTCACATAATCGAGTTTTTGATTCACAAAATATTAAATTATTTTAACTAATTGAAATTCAAAACAATTGTAAACAAAAAAGAAGTGATAATTGCATTTCAAGAAAAAAAAACAAGAAAAAAATAGAAAATATAGCAACATTAGATGACACATTTTTTTCTCAAACTTACATAATTTTCAAGAAAAAAAATTTGTAAAACAAAAACATTAGCCATTCCTAGAAATATTTTAATTTGCATAATTTTTAAGGAACACTAATATGAAAAATGACAATACACAAAAAAAATAAGCCCCTATCCTATAGGTAGGGATTAATAATTAATCATATTATGACCGTGAAGAAATTATTTTTGAACTTTTAAAATCCCTCTTGACTTCATTTTCTATAATGGTTTCAAAAGTATTATTAAAAATGAATATATATAAATTTATTTTTTATTTTGTTGCATAATATAACTCTTTGAATGTTTTGTCTTTATTTTGGTAAAGACTAATGAAGTAAAAAAAATTGGTTGATATGTGTACAATAGAAAAATCAAACTCTTTTCTAATGTTTGAGATTTAGTAGATTTAAATTTTATTTATTATTTTTTCTTGTTTTGGAACAATTTTGTAGGTGTTTTTTTCTATTTCTTTATCATATAAAATAATTAAAAAAATAGTTAGAGTTGTTTTGTATTTTCTAAAGTATGTCAATTTAATATTTTCATTAGTAATTATGGCAGTTGAAAATTTATTTCTTTGACACGTGATCATAATGATTTTTGATAAAATAAGAAGCATTTATAAGACATAGTATCCAAACACAAAAGGACACAAGGGTAGAGAGTTTAAAGCAAAAAAGAAACCAGGGTCACAAGAAACAAATAGACCAGTGACATCAAACTTACAACAAAGTCACAATAGAGTAACTATCGAAAATAACAAACAATAAGAAGAACACCCCACTTGAGAAGGTTTTCCCAATCCTCCATGAGGAATTTAAAGACATCCTACTTTTGTTGGCTAAAATTGGAATCAATTGTCTTCTCTTGCTTTTTTATTTCCTCATGCAGTACAAAACCAAGAGTTACAACAAAGTGATGTATGACTTTTAGGGTGAAACATTAGAGGACATTAAGTTTCCTCTCCAAATTTTCAATCCTAGTCGATAAAGCCATGAAGTCCTGGAAAGTCTTCTCGCAATTGGGGTATTTATCATCATTGTGTTCTTTAGTGGGGGGTGGATTTATCTATTTCTTACATCATTGCATTGAATTCAGGAAAAAAAATTGGACCATCGACATCTACCTCAGGTCCCATCACATCATCATAATTGTTGCTACCATCATCTTCCTTGACTTGCTTAGAATCATCACTGGAAATCTCATCAATTGTAACGTCAGGGGCTTATTTTCCAAATCTTCACATAGTAGGGTTAGTGTAGTCAACATCAATATTTGGGTCGGGTTCTCTTTTACTCTCATCTTTGTTCATGTTTTTATTGTTATCATCAATCTCCTCCTCATAAAAAAATGCCTTCTTCAACATAGAAGTTTACAATGGCTTTCTTTTTATTTTTTATGGGTGGCTCTTTCATAGTTGTATTAGGTTTTTTGCCAAGCCTTTTGGGGGGGTGGGGGTGTTTAAGCTTACACAATCTAACAACAATGATTTTTTGGCTTAATGATTTTTGTATTTTGGAAGATTTGGGTTGCTTAATTGGGGGATTTGAATTTGGATCAAGAGTGGCGTGTTTAGTGGGCAAAGTCAATTTTCATTTTGGAGTAGGTTCAACAGCTTCCCCATTATAAGGGTTTGAGGGGCTTCTAGAATGGGAAGGGACAATATAGGGTTCTTCAACCAGGAAAGCCCTAATTAGCTTGGGGGTACATAAAGCAAGGTGGAAAGGTACAATCTAAGTACGAGCCCTTGGTGGAGCAGAATGAGTTGTTTACCCAAGTTTTTTAAAGACATCTCTATGTCCTCTTTCACAAATTGTTCAAGAGAGGATAAACGGTAGAATGGAAAGCTAATCAACACCATGTTCCTAAAATGGTCTAGAAGAGGGAGGTGATAGAAGTAGTAGCATTTAAAACAACCCTCAAATGTGATATATTTCATTAAAACAAGGAATACCTTATCCCACGGGTTGGGGAGTTTGTCACGGTTGTATCTCGCATTCAATTTAACAGGGTTTTCACCTTCTTTAAAAAACAAGTGCATATTCTCCATGTATTATACCTTCATATGCTTCTTCAACTTATGCCCATTGCTCAACAAGCCCGTGGCTTGTTCTATCACCTCTTTGTTAACTTTAAAGGAAATTCCTCCCATCTTGATGTGTCTTTTGTTCTATGCTCTAGCAAATTGGGTTGAGAGATTTTCATCATGCCCACTCAAACACTCCATAAGTAGTGCTAACTCATGTTGTGCCCTTAGCACACACGCCCCATTCAGAATGAGGACCCTCTCTTTCTCTTCCTTTCCGGGTTGTTTTGTTGTCACCTTGTTTTGCGTGCCCCCGTTTTGGTGTCCTAGGTGGTCGGTGTGTCCCCAAAGTCTCATCTTAGGTTGACCATGCCTCATCCCCGCAATTTTTTTTTAAGTCCTGGGCCTTCACAGAGTTCCTTTGGCAGTTTGCCTCTACCAACGTCCTTGACATCTTCCAAGCTCGGCCCCTCGAGTTTCCCTTTGGTGTTGGCCGTCCCAAACAACCAATGACTCCATCCTTCCACACCTTAGGTTCCGGTCGGTTGTTCGCCATGTCTCAAATGCCTTTGGTGACTAACTTTCAATTGAACTGCTTTGAGACCCTCTGGACCCGGTCTTTCAGAATGCTCCTACTGGACTTTTGTTCTTCTTTCACTGTCTTCAACGACCATGCTCTAGGAGCTTCCTAGGACCTAGGACCTGGGTCTTCGATCGCTGTCCTCAAAAAGTTGTGTTGCAAAGGGAGGCATCCTTCACAAGCTCCGGGCTCAGTTAGCCGGATTTCTCTGCCCGAGAGGCTGTTATAAGCTCTTCGTTAGACCTCTCACCACCAACTCGCATCCCTTCAGCCTCCGGGTTCTAGACCTCCCATCGTCGTCTTGGAATTTGAATTCACCAACCCTCTCATCCTCAGTATGGGCATTTATGGGATGCATTAAATGAGTCTTGGGGTATAAATAATAGGCCCAACCTATCATTTTCACAATGTCAGGATAGCCCGAAGAGAGTTTAGAGCCGTCAGAGAAGCTTAGTGCCTTTTCCATTCGCCACCACCGCGCCCATTGCTTTCATCAGCTGATTCTCCAAGGATCCAGTGATCTTCACCATTGGGTTCTTTAGGTATGCTCGCCATCCGCCCTCCCGCATGAATTTTTTGATGATTTCATGCTAAATAATGGATAAGTGGGGGGAAATGTGCGTCCTTTGGGTAGAGAAAATGAACATCCAAAAAACCCATGTCTTAAAATTACAACGAGCCCTTCAAATTGCCTAAAAAAAACTTGGGACTTTACCATTGCGGCGCTGTTCTTCTCGCAGAGCGCCCATGCCTTCCAGGCCCGAGCCTTCCCATAGCCACTAAAAATTCAAAACTCAAGACTTCAAACTACGGAAAAATGTTCTTCTAGACCCCAGACTCCGGGTTTCCCTTTCCTGCTCATTGTGAGGAGTTACAAAAATGAACTACGCTGCTTTCAAACTTCCTGAGCCCGTCCTTGCGGGATTCTATCCCTAGGATGTCTAGGGGATTTCGCCGTTTCAAACAGCATATCCGCTTCATCCGCCAGCACCCCGGGTCTCGTTGTGATCTTCATTGATCGAGTTAAGTGAACAAAGTGTCACATCCATGGCATCCTCTGGACCCTGGATCTCGGAGTTCTGTCCACAGACTTCTGCGTCGACGTCGCCATTCCAAATAGCCAAATGACCTCTGCCTTTCGCCTTCTGGGTCCCACGCATCCTGACGTCGTTTGAACACCAAATGACCAAAAAATTAAGGGCCAGCTTCTATCAGACCTCCTCCTTAGGGTTTTCACCGTCAGGATGCTGTCCCGTCTCGGCCATCCTAAAAGGAAGAATGGGCCCATCTTTTTGACTCCTGAGTCCCGGTGTCCCAATCGCCCAAGAAACTAATGAAGAAAAAATAAAGGCCAAACACGACGCCGGGTCCGGTCCGCTGGGTCGTTCTCACTGGGTTTCCATTCAATATCCATTGTTCCAAACAACCATCGCCCAACATCCTCCCGACTCTTGAGACTTGAGCGCTTAAAATATTAAGAGGGTAGGTCGACCGCCTTTCTGCCTCATGAGTTCTGGACTCCGGAACTCCGTCCTCAGAATTTTGTTTCCTCCTGGCTGTTTCAAACAACAAACCATGGACAGTTTTCTCGCCTCGAGGCCCTGGGTGCTCAAAACTGATTCAAATGACCTCCAATCTAGGAACATGCCTTGACCCATGTGCTTAAACTAAGCCCTCCCTTGCATGAACCTTTCAAATCATCCAAACTTGAAGCTGGAAGAAACCATTTGGATTGCCCTGCCTTGTTCGCCCTTCCAAAATAACAAGCCTGCCAGGGAAGTCCGACCCTTTGGGCCCGGATTGACCAAATTCCCTCTAGTGAACTACTAATGACATCTCAAATTAAATGTTTGACCTTATGAGTGATGTATTATCAAATTTTACCTCATTGATTGGGATTTTGGCTAACATTGATGTCTTTAAGCTTAATTGTGCTAATTATGCCTTTATTTGCAGGATATATGGAATCGGGTGCAGGATCCTCGGGGGCAGGCACAAAGGAAAAAGGGAAGAAATCAGGTAGAGTTCCTCATGGGAATGAGGACAAAGACTAGATGAAATACCAATTCCAGGGGGATCCTTTGCACTCAAAGGTCATTACAGACTAGAAAGAAATCACAAACACCAATATCGGGCAAGTCGATATTGATGAATTCAAGCAAAGGGTTAGGGTCAGCCCGTCCATGGAGAGTGCAAGATTGATCAGAAGCAGTGGAATTGATAAGGCTACAGGCTTTCCGCCATCCTTGGTCACTCCTGAATTGGTCATGGGTTGCTGACAGACATATCAACCAGAGACTCAAACGATAGTTGATAAGGAAGGAAACATTCTAGTTGATATGTCCGGTGAGGCGATAATGAAGACCTTCCACATCCCTACCTTTGGGAAAATGGAGTTTCCAACCATAGAGGAATCTAAAGCAATGTGGTACGAGGACCCAGGTGGTTGTAAAAAACTCATAAACCAGTTTTGGCTCAAAGAGAAGTGGGGCAGCACTGCGAAAGTTCCTCAAGAACTTTTTCGCAACGATTTTCACGAAGATTATCATGACTTGGTGACTTTGTTGAGCAAAGTAATGGGCCTTCCCACTGCTGCGTATTTTCAAGAGTGGATGGTATACTTTGTAGAGAAAATACTTTGTGGAAAGGAGGATGTTACCACAAACGCTTCATTCTACTAGGGGGAATAATAAGCGACTGCTTCCATGAGCAGTTTATGAATGTCAAGAAGACCTCTAAATTCTACATGACCTCCTATCTTGTTTACTCAATGTCTAAGTGGAGGCAGTACAATGGACTATTCAGGGAACCTGATGAGGAATCTGGGCGAAAGCTAAAAGTTTATGATAGATACCCCCAGCTCCAGTTCAAAATTTTTAAGAAGGATTATTGTAGGGTGAATGACACCTTCGTGGGTCACATCATCAAAATACTTGGAGGGGATTTTGAAAGGAGAGTTTCTCATAGTTCTCAAGCATTCCTGAAACAATACGCCTTCTTGTTTATTCAATACCCTAAGTTCACCTACATTCATGCCCAAGGTTGCATAAAGAGGCCGAATAAGCTACCCCGGTATCCCAATGACCAGATTATATTGTTAGAACTCTCTCAACAACTACGACATGTGCATACTCTTCTCAGCAGCAAGCATTTGGCAGGGATCCCTTATCCCCTTTCTTTTGGCCAAGGGATGTACAAGTTGCAAACCTCTCAATGTGTAGGGAACTCAGAGAAGGAACTAGCAGAATATCATTTTCGCCTACACACTGCTCACCCACGAATGGACCCGTATGGGTACATAAGGAAAGCACTGGGACTAGAGTACACCCATTTGCATCATGTAGAAGATTTATGGGAAAATTTCAAAGATGATAAGGAGGTGCGCATGAGGCACTACATGCGAATGACCGTGTACTTTGTGAAAAGGGTGAATATATTTCTTGTACCCGACCAAGTTGAAGAAGATGAAAGCACCGTAATGGACCCCAGGTACAATGCAGTCGCCAACTTGCCAATGCCAACAATAGATTGGGATGAACAAGAGGTTGATGACCTCAATATTATAACCAAGCCTGCCGAGGCTCGCACCAAGGAATGGGTCAACGGACAAGTGGGTTGATTGAAGCAACAAGGGTTTCTCCTAACATATGAAGGGCTCAAAAGTGAGTCTAGTGCAACAAATGATGCTACTAGTACAACCTCAACAAGAGAGACTTCCAGATCCCCTCTGCTCATGAGATCAAAGAAAAGGAAAGAGACTGAGGAATAGTAGCCTAACTTGAAGGTGTATACTAGAAAGGCCTCAGAGGGTGAGTCCTCCTAGAGACATAAGGGCTTGAGTGACACAACTACGGTGCCTAGTATATAGGAAGATCCACTCTACGAGGGAGAGGACATGGAGGTTGATCCACCTAAGTCTCCGCCAGCTGCCTCTAATACTATTGCCCTTCCATCCATCTCGTAGGCTATGGTTGCTACTTCTCCGCCTGCAGTGGACATCTCGGTCCACCTTTCCTCCTCTCCACTAGTTGGGAAAGTTGTGATGGTTGATTCTTCTTCGGCCACAACTTCTCTACTTTCCTCCGTCTCTATGTATCCCACCACATCGCTTTAACTGATAGGGACAACAATACTAATGCCAATGCTCACACTACCAGAGGAATTCTCAAGACAGATGAAGAATGTCCCTTCTGAGATTTTTGAGGTGTTCTCAAATCCTGCCATCCAGGCCACCTTGGCACAGGTTCTTACTGCCATTCCTGTTTCAAAGCCTCCCACTGAACCACCCAAGATGAGGGCTACAATGGAAATATCTAAGGAATGGGAACGACATGCTACAAAGGAATTGGAGGAGGAAGCGAATGAGTACCATGAACATTTGGAATATGAGCACCAACAAATTGACAAAGTAGTTCATGAAGAAGAAGAAACGGGATCTTCTGAAGGCGGAAATGAAAGAGATCCTGGTACTAAAATTATACAAAAAATTGATGGTGGTCTCGAGGAGGAAATGGCCTGGAAATTGAAGGACATTAGAGAGGAGGTAAAAATTCTGCCTCCCAAAGAAGAAGGGCAAGAGGATGACAAGGTAGAAGAAAATGTGAAACTTCCTATAGGGGAACGACAGGAAGATGTGTCACCTCCTCATAAAGAAGAATAGAACATAGAAGAGGACAAACCTGAAGGTGAGGTTCAAACTAACAAAATCCTCGAAATTGAGCAACCTGAGGAGCATGAGCATGAAGATGAGTAGGATGAAAAAAAAAGACGAGGCTGAAATGGAAGAAGGTCCCAAAGAACGCCTACTGACCATTTAGTCCCCAATCAAGCGCATAACATTCACCCAAGACTCCAATGAAGAAGAAGGGGAGGACACTAGGGTGGAGAAGGAGGCTTCTAAATATGAGGAAGTTGAAGTCATAAGGATGAAGAGAAGGATGACGATGAATCACCTAAAGAAAAGGCTTAGATGCTTGAATGCCTGGAAAGGAAACTTGAGAAGAAGGCTCCTGCCCCGAGAGATCCAAGAGAAATATTGGAGGCTATCCTAGCCCGAGCACAAATCACTACCAAGAAGGATAAGAAGCCCAAGGTCAAATCAAAGGTGACAATGGATGCCTCAGGATCGAGGACCTTGCAAGTAGCCATAGCAGTAGTGTGAGAAAAAGGAATAAGCTATAATGTTTCTACTATTGACTTAGGAACAACTACCAGAGAACAAAAAGTGGAGCACCTTCAAGAGTCTGTCGCTACCGTAGTGCATCTCATATAGCAAGATAAGACTTCAAAAGAGGAACTTAAGGCACAGGTAACTGATCTGATGGCTTACATCCAACAATGGTCTTCAACCAAGGAGATGCCTACCACGTCCTCTGCCCCACCTCAGTTACTGTCAAAAGAGAAAATAGACAAGCTTGAAAGGAGAAGAAACTTGGATAAGACCACAAAAAGCTGGTTCTGATAGGTCTTGTATACTAGAAACATGGGCATCACATGCACTGTTAGGACAACAAATAAGTTCTTAGATCTACAATAATCTCTTGAGGGTACAAGAAAACTTTGCACTAACTTCTTGATGAGATATGGGTCCACCTACCTGAAGATTGAGGCTATTCTCAAACTACCAGGCGTGACGTGGGAAAAAGAGCTTGCATTCAAGAAGGATGATCATTGGCTGATGGATGTATGGAAGTGGAACTTTGAGAATAGGAAGGAAAGGTTGGAGCAGGTGCTCGACAAGGTGGATTTGGACATCGAGTGGGCTATGGAAGTTAGAGTAGATTGCGCTCGATACTTGAAGCTGATGACAGGGTATGACATACCTGTCGTACAGATAGATCCAAAGAAGATAAAGCCATATTTCCATAAAAGGATGGAGGACATAATGTCATATGAGATCACCACCAATTTCATGAGTTTTTCCGCCTGGGCCTTCACCCAGTCAGAGCTATTTAGTGACCACACTGCCAAGTATGATGAAAACTGGGAAAAGCTTACTGACAACTCCAAGGAATGGAGTTACCAATTGCTACGATTCAAGATTTTGGAGGTTGATAAACTCCAGCTGGTAATTTTGAAGTTCATGGAGTATGCAACTTTGAAGAAGTAGGAGGGAAACCCTATTATTAATGAAGAATTCCTGATAGAGTAGCTACAACAAAAAGGAAATGAGCAAAAAACAAAATGCTACAATGTTGTCACTAGAGGACAAAATAGGATAGAGACAAAGTTGTATTTTAAATTATAAAATATTATGGCGTAGGTAGAACCCTAACTTGTAATGAATCATGGCCACACAATGCAAACTAATCTTGGCCATTCATTCTACCTTTTGGACACTATAAATAGGGGGTCTCCTCTCATTTTCAAGAGAGAGTTGAGTTGTTGTAATGACATGTTACATAAATTTTAATGGAAATACATTGACTTTGGTGCACTTTTTGAGTTTCTCTCTATGTTTCATGATTCAATCTACCATAGTTAGATGTTTTGGTTAGATTTACATTGTTGTTCTAGTTGGTTTTAGATTGCTTAGATAGATTTGGTAATGTTGTTATGTGGTTATGAAAACTTCTGCTGTGTAGATGCCTTCCCAGTCCATACTTTTTGCTATTTGCTACTGGTAAATGGCTGTGTAAAGTTTTTCTGGGCTAAAACTTAAAGTTGCTTTAAACTTTTATCTTTATTCATGCATGTATATGGTGGATGAATGGTAAAATATCTACAAACCTTGGAAGATAGCAAGATTTCATGATACTGTAGGTTTCTTGGTTAAGTGGAATCCTATTTGAAGGAAGCTATCCACAGTAGAACCTCCATGATCACTGTTCATAGTTAGTTGCAAATCCAGGAAACTCTCCTTTTCCCTGCTCTTTTTCCTTTTTTTTAGAAATAACCTATGCTAAGGTTCATTGCACATTGCAAAGCTAAAACCTAAGAAAACATTGGAGTTTCAGATTGTTGTTCAAACCTGCAACAACATACACATCAATTTCCATCCTAGAAACTTCAATTCATAAGATCCACTTTGCATCCAGTTGCGTAAGTCCGCCTAGTGATTCCAACAAATCACATCAAATATCAACTGAGGAATTCAATGCAAGTCATGACCTAACACCCGAGAGACCTTGGGGGATTTTTCAGCAACTTGCGGTTGGAAGCCCCCTTTCAAGAGAGGTAGTGCACCTACGCACTACCTGTGTTGAGAAAGTGTGCAAAAACACCCATCAACAACTTGCCTTCCACACAAACATGCCAGAGTAGAGCATCCTTCCAGAATTCTTCACACGAGCCTAGCTTCATTCTCACTTGTTCTCCACCCATAGTCTGTTGAAGGTAAAGATGAAAACATTGAATAAGGTTACCACTGCAGTGATTTAGGCAATAAAGATAGAAGGGTCTTCTAGAATTGATGTAGGGTTTTCCATCAAATAATTTCAAAGTAGCCAAAAAGAACAAAGGACAAAGCATTAAGTGGAAAATCATGCTTGAGATAGGAGTAATCCTTGAGTATATCCAATCTATCAAGATTTTAGTTAGATTTATCTTTTTGGCATCATTTTTATGTTGAATTATAAGCACCCTTGTGCCAAAAGTCCTAATCCTTTGCTTGAATCATTGAAGCACATTTTTGGATTAATCTAAGCCATCTTGGGTGGTGGGATTTCAATCTCGGGACAACACTCAATTTTTGAGTTTCTACCCATGATTAATTTCCTTGTGATAATTGGTCATAATTGTTAAGTATTATAGTAGTAAAAAATGATTTCATTTTCTTAATGATTTGAATTTTTAATGATTATTTTATTCTAGAATTTAAGATTTCAAAATTTCTATTGGTTCTCATATAATTTCCTAGTTGTAAATTTGACAAGGAAAAAAAACCAATAATAAAGTATTACATACATGTAGAAACTAATCCATTATTAATAAGTGGTCTTTACAAATGCTTGAGACCAATAGGTGTAGCATAGATTATGTCATATGAGTAATTCTGTGTTTCCTTTCACTTTGTGCACAATGACTTGTATATATTTTATAAAACAATAGAAAGTGTTACAAGAGGTTTTTTATTTTGAAAATGGCGTTTCATACAAGTGTATGAATTTATAGATATTTTTGTTCCAATATCAATACATGTTCTAATATATTTTATGTTTAATTTTTCTAGTTTGTGACAAGTGGTGGAAAATCTAGCACCTTCAGTTCCTTTTATAGATGAAGTAACCTTGTCTACACTTCAATGTTTAAGGATGTGAAATAAAGTTTTATTATTTCAATTTAGTTCCTTTTTGGTAGTCCTTTCCTTTTCATAGTTGCGTTGGGAGGCTATACATTCATCTTCTTTTTCATGTAAGTGAAATCAACTCATCAATAGACTTTGGAGGGTTGAATTCCAACACTATGAGAGTGGGTTTCATATCCTTCTCTTCAAGATCAACTTAATATTGATAGGGTAATCCCATGTGTATACCTTAAAACAATTATTGAAATCAAACAAAATGGACAACCAAAATTACTAATAGCCAATCCCAACCCATTAACATGGCCCCAAATCTTGTCACTAAGCCAAGAACAATTATCCATGTCTTAAAACCATTATATAGCTAAGAAAATTTTTCTAGCATAACCCGTATGAGATAAATTCATTTAAAAACTCTCTTGATGACATATCCCGAGTTATATTATGAGGTCATGAATGCACAAAATTGAGTCCTTTATTCCTACACTATTGGTAATTTTTTTTTATTTTTTTGAATGATTTGTGATTGACCGGGTGGACTAAAGATTGATTCCTATTTGATTGGGCTACTAATTTAGAAATAGCAATAAGGAAAACAATGAGGGAAATGTAATACCCCTCTGTGTCGGTTGTTTTGGACTTGTGTGTGTGTGTTTCATTGGTTACTGAGTTATTTGATTGTGTGGAAAATATAATATGTTAGTAATCATGTTTAAATAATTAATTAAATCATAAATGAAATTGCAAGGTTATTTAAAATATAATTAGGAATTAAAATAATAATCAATTAAATCAAATCAAATGATTTAGAACAAATGATCAATCAAACTAATTTGTTAAAAGTAAAAGTGATATTATTAGATAAATTGATTTAAATTGTTATGAACAAGTAATCTTGAAAAGATAATTATTATAATAAGAAATTTAATGGATACTTATTTAGAATCTTGCAAATGGTTGATTTTAATTATTCTAATGTGGAAGTAATTAACAAATAGTGTATTGTGAAGATAATGAATATATATTCAAATAGAAGTTCATTTTTGTGGAGTTAAATTTATTTAGTTTAATCAAAATGCTTGATAAAAGAAAATGAAATATAAATACTTGAAAAGGCAACAAAAGGAATTAAAGGGATTAAATATTATTTGGATTTATTTCTTGAGTTGTGACTTTTGGTTTTCACTGGAGAATATGAAGAATAAACAAATATAAAACTCCATCTTTTGTGGATTTGAATGTAATTAAATTTCATTTTTGGAGAAGTGACTTTTGGTATTCGCGGGAAGAGGAATTGAAAGGATTCCTGGGCATAGAATTTAATAAGGGTTTTTCCTTGTTGGAGGGATGGCTTTTGGAATGCTGGAGAAATTTCTTTTCCAATCAATTTTCTGTCCCTAGTTCTTTTCTGTTTGTGGAGAAATTGGTGAAGAGGAAGGAGGATTCAGATCAGTTGCTGGAAGATTTGTAGCAAGGGAAATTGATACAGAAAAAGGATCGAAGCTTCTTCAATCTTCTGCAAGCGAAGGACGCCAGGTTCCTTCTTTAATTTATTTACCTCTGTTAAAATAGGGATTTGTGCTTGTGAATTAAATTTGTATTTAAGATTGAAAATTAGTAAGAAAATTCACTGGGGTTACAGTTTAATCAAAGGAAATTGGGGATTGTTATTAGATTGATGAAATTTCTGGGGTTTCCGGGTTGTGGCTGGTTATTTAAAAAGAGGGGTTTTAATTGAAATCTGGGAATTAAACAATTTTCTGTTATTTCATTTTGTTTTTAAAAAATTTTTGATTATTGTTTTGAAAACAATTACCTCTCCTCGAATTTCTGGTTTATATATATATATATATTTCCTTAGAAATCTTTTTACTTCAATCATGCACAGTGAATTTCATGTGAACAGTAATTCTCTGTTACTGTAATATTCGAACCTCTAAATATATATATATATATATATATATATACATATATTTATATATATATATTAGATATATATATATACATATATTTATATATATATTAGATATATATATATATACATATATATATAAATATATATATATATTTATAATCGAATGGAAATTTGTTTGGAAATTTGAAATTGTGAAAACCCGTCGCACTGTTCATACCATTTGATTTCATTTTTTTTATTCATATGTATATGTATATAGGCTGTGTGGGGGACGGCCTCGGCCGTACCCACCACACCGCCTTTTGGGCGCAGACGGTACCGTCGGTACCAGACTGTCCACGGCAGTCCTTTGGACTGCCGTGTGCAGTCCGTAGACTGCCCACGGCCGGCGGGGTCCGGTCTTCTATGCGGCTGTGTTGGGATTAAATCCCACTTGAATTTTAATATGTTTAAACATAATGTTTAATATGCGATTTTTAATATATGATTTCTGTGCGGATTTTTATTTGATATATATATATATGTGTGTATATGTATATATATGTATATATATATATGAATATTTGTATATATATATCTATATCTATATATATATGTTGTAGACATATTTATATATATATATTTATATATATATAAAGATTAATTTATTAATTCTGGTTGTAGTATTATTTAATCAATTTTTCTGTTATTCAAGAAGAAAATATATCTATACTGTTTTAAATCTGTTTAATATATATATTCTATTAATTTAACTGTTAGTTAAACAAATGTATAAATATATTCTGTTTCTGTTTCTTTTCTGATTAAAAATAAAGCAAAAATTGTTACAATGAAAATAATAGTAAAATATTAAAAAAAAAAAATCTGTCTTATGGATTTGTTAAATTATAACTTTGAGTGGATATTGTTTACGAAAGTAAAACATCATTGTTTATTTAATTCTTGTTTAAATGTGAATATTTTTGGGAATAGAATTTATTATGGGATTAAATAAGTTGTTCTTTTTATATTTCATCTTGTAGTATTGTTGGATTCGTAGAACAGATCTTTTCTCTTTTTATATCCCCTCCTCAAAAAGAATTAAAATAAATATAAATGCGTAGTGGTTTTTAAACATAATTGTGTGTGTAGATTTATTTAGATAGATGTAAGATTTTAAGGTAGTAAGTTTTAATATGTGGTTTAAGAATTTAGAATATTGTTATTATGGTCATTTTAAAGTATAGACAATTGGTCTTAAATGGTTTTCACAATTAATTTAAATATTGGAAGTGAATGTTAAGTGAGTATGAAGAAAGGAAAAATTTAAATGTATGGGTATGATTAGTGTTTGATTAGGGTAATCTTGAATTGGATAGTTTTGGATGAAATGGGATTGTAATCTTTTGAAAATTGATTTCCTTTATATTCATTTAATGGTTGATTTGTAAGTTCTCTTTATGGGATAAGACTTTTAGAATACTTGTGATGGTTATCATGAATTGTTTTAGTATGGGGAAGTTGTAAAGTTATTTAGTTCTGGTCGTTAATTGATTGGTTAATAAATATTGTTCTCGATTGAATTGTTGGTTGATGTTTATTATATAAGTGTTTTTGTGGAGTTGTGAGTGATTGAGTATTTAAGGTGTTCTTAAATTTGGTGCCTTGGATGTCTGGTTGCATGCTTTTACCTCTGTTGTTGAAGGATTGTTCCATGTTGGTGTGAATGCCTTTGGAGGTTAGTTTTGATTCAAGGAATCCTTTGTCTTTTAAATTTGTGTTGCAATGTATTTGGGAATTTGTATTTTGTTGATGAGTTGTGGGAGGTTGATCTTCTTGGATTTCTGATTTATTTTGTATCAAAGTTGTTTATGTGGTTTGGATGGGGTGGTTGATCTTATTTTAATGTATTCACTCATTATTTTTGAATTGAAATTAGATCTGGTGGCCTTGCAATTATTGTTGTCATTGCTATGTTGTTGTTTTTATGAAAGTGATTTGCGTACCATCATAAGGGGGTTCTTGTGAGGAGAAAATTGAGGTCTCCCATGGAATGCCTAGTTGGTGGCTTTTGGTTTCATTTAGTGATTTCGTGAATTAAAGGTTGATTTTCTTTTGCGTTTTCCTATTTGAGGTGACGCCATTGTTAATTTGTAGATGGGTCTTGATGAATCTTTCCTTGTTATGGTTTTTTCTGATTTACTCTCATATTTGAGGAAATTTTGTTGGAATTATTGGAGAAATACTCATGTTGCTTCACTTTACCCTTGTTTGTGGGTTTTCATTCTTCTTGGCTTCCAGAGGTTTGAGATGATTGTCAGTTGATGTTCTCTCTCTTTATGTGCCCTTGATGTGGCAAGTGTTTTGGTTTCATGATTTTGAAAGGGTTGTACGGGAATTGTTGAGACTCTGATTTTGTACTTATTAGCGAGATGGATAATGCCTCGCATGCTTTTATGTTGTGATTCTTTGTTCAAATTATGATGGTACAACCCTTGATTTTTTTATGTTGTGGGGTCTCTAGGGAGAGTGGCTCCTCGTGGGGGCCTGCCCCGTTTAAGGGGAAGAGCTCAGGATAACCCACGAGTGAGTTAGTAAACAAGTGAAAACCTAATAATTAACTTAGGTGGGTTGGGTAGTAATATCATTACAAGATTAAAAAAATGGATGCCTCATCTTCATTAGTGCTTTCCAAGACTAATGGAAGGCTGAGAAGGCCGTGGTTGGCAAGGTCGTGACCTCGTCCTCACGAGAGGTCTACGGCTCCGCATGAGTCACCCTATGGACCGGCGCCTCCAGTTGGGAGGAAGAGCACAAGACAGCCATAGATGGGACCGGCGCCTCCAGTTGGGAGGAAGAGCACATGACAGCCCATGTAGGACTATGCGATGACACTCTCCCCTAGTTGCCCATGTGTTTTACTTTATTGTGTACCTCTGGAAGTAGGTTATGGGAGTTGTTTTAGATTGTTGTTTGAATTGATTTAAATTGATTTATGATTATTGTTTTAATGCATCTTTAGTATGTTTTGTGGTCTTGTATGATCTCATTTATATTTGATTTACGATCTTGTATCTTATGATACTGTGATATGATGTTATTGTATTGTTTAATTAAAATTTGGAATTGTATCATGTTTATTAATTCAGTTTGATTTGGAAGTATCTTATGATCATCCTTTGGTTACTTGTTTACTGATCATTGCTTTGTTTTATGTGATGGGGTTTATGACTTTAAGTTATTATGTTGACTCTTGGGTGTTGTTGATTATGTCATGGTAATCCTTGAGTTTTATGATACTTTTGTATGGCATTGAGTCTTGTGGTTTCCTTTTTGGATGTTCTTGGTTGAGGTCTCTTTCTTGTTAGCTCCTAGCATGAGGGGTGGGTCTTCGGACTCACATGGTCGGGTGGAGCGTGCTAAGCACCCCATTGGGTCCCCAGTCGAGGATTGAGAGGTGCGGATTGGTGCAGTTGCAGTGACTCCAGAGTTGTATCCATCTTGGAGCTAGTTTTCATCTATTTATTTGTATTATGTTATCTTATGTATGGTTTCCATTTATGTTTGGAAACACTCTTGTATCATTGTACCTTTGTATCATTGTACTGTAATGTAATGTTAACTTGGTGTGGTTATTGACCATGGCAATTGTAATTCAATGTGTTAAGTTAATTATTTATATGTTGTATTTATGTACTCTAATGGTTTCTTATCAATGATTATCATGTATATGTTATATTTGTTAATGTTTATTTTGTTATGGATTATATCTTTGGATTTTATTCTTTATTGTTGTTGTGTGGATCTCAGTCTCGTAATGACTCTTTGTGTACCCCAAGGGATGTATATGTTAATGAATCTGCTTAAATGAAATATATGATATGACTTAATGTGTATTACATGTATGTTATGTTATCTTTTTTAAAAAAATAAAAATTGTCTGTAATTATTATGTTTTGTCCTTTGGGGTTCACCGGGGCATTACAGAAACATAGAAGAAATGATCTAGGTACATGTGCCATCAAATTACAAGCATTTTACATAGAGCATACTTAGTGATATAAAACTGAATTGCATGAATCCATATGAATTGAAAAATAATCATTACAATGTTTGTAATATTTTAAAATGATGTCACATCTTAAAATGACCAATATAATCATGTCAACAAGTGTGACAATAGAAAAAACATAAGTAAAAACTTCCTTAAATAAATATATAATAAGCTTGGATCTACATTGCCAGTATAATACCTAAAGTATTTTTATCCTTCAATTGATTTAGTGTCCTTTTGAAACAAGATATGACATGGTTAAAACCATAAACAAACCTTAGCACTTGCATAGTCTCCAATTGCAACTAGAAGAACCAACCTTCTCCAAAATGAGCCAAAATATTCATTGTAATAGTATCATGGTGAAACCATAATTTACAACTTTGTAGCACTAAGAAAATCCATGGTCTGAATGCATTCTCGCCAAAAAAGGATGTCTTAGATTGAAAGGAAAGGAAGAGCAATGCCATTACATTTTGCAGTCAAAATCTGTTATGAAAAGTGTATGCATTATTGTTGGGATCTCCTTTTAAATATATTAGAATTCAAAAAGTGTTGGCATCCTAGGAATTGTCAAGAACTTAATGAAGTTATAGAACCTAAACAAAGTTTTTCCACAAAACATTGCACTTTCTTTTTCTATGTCAGAGATTGGCTATGTAATCTAAACTCTTTTATTTTTTCAACATTAAGAACCTCTTTGGGAACTTACAGTTCATTAGGAACCATGTAAAGAGCATTGATGCCACCATGAAACTTTTATCTTTTTTGGCCTCCAAGTGTGGGATGAGAAATCAAGGGAGTTTTGGTACCAACATTAACCATCGAAAAAATCCTCCATTTATTTCATTGACTATCTCTCACCCTCTTATCACTCGTCAAAGATACGTTGGGAACTCAGAACATAAGGAGGTTCTTAGTTTTTAGTTCTTGGTAAAACTCTAACATAATCCTTTTTTCCTTATTCCACGAAGTCGGAGGTTTGTTTCCCACCTAGAACTCCTCGAAAGGAAATGTTTAAAACACTTTTGTTAGAGCTTACAACCTTATAATTGGGAACTACACACTCATCAAGAACCTTAAGCTTGTCAAGAACCAAGTTGGAATTTAGAATCTTGTTGGGGACCTTAGCCATGTCACGAGCTTCAACCATGTGAGAAACCACATGGCATAGTTCTAACATATAACACATTCTTATTTCTCACTTTGTCCTTGTCTCTTTTTCCCCCATTGAAATTAAGGGTTCAAGTTTTGGGAGGAATCTAGAACTTGGAACTTTGCTTATAATTGGTGGGAATTGGGTGTAGTGCTCCCTCTATGTTCAATGAATTGATGTAGATAATTAATACATACAATGTAATAAACCAACATATCCCTTATTAATCAATTCATTGTCTTAGAAGTGCTTCATTTAAATTATCAACCAAGGAATCATAATCTTGAGATGATACTAACACTAGATATATGCAATTGATACTTAGGGGCCTAGTTTGGACCCCCATGATCCTGCACTGACTCCTAGATCTGTAAATAGAAGAACCATCTTGGAGCCTAACTTGATTATCTAGACATGCATAAAGAAGTTGAGGACTAGGTAAACTAGAGTTCCTCATTAAATGGAAGTATTGGCCTATCAAAGTGAGCACAATGGAAGATGAAGAATTTGTGCAACAACATCCATAATTTCTTAGCATTGAGGATAACGCACATGTGAAGGGGGCATGTTATGTTATTAATCCTATAGTTTGTATCTTGAGATATGAATAGTCATCTTGTGGCTACCATAACTTTTGATTAAGTTAAATGATCACTAATATAGTCTTATATACAGGTAGTTAACTTAGCATGAGTAGCGTCCATGTCATAAATTTAGAATATATGAGGTACTAGTTAGTTTATGACCACCATATTGTAAATTATGTTATTTTTGAAGACTTTTAGAGGATTTCCCCTTGAAGTACTAGGATATTTAACACTCAATACAAATTAAAACTTCATTATTCTTATTCATGTTTGAACCCCATTAATTTTTTTCTTTTTAATGTTTATTCCTATTGCAAGACTCATCCTTTGGCTTTATTTGAATTGAATGTGTAGTGGGATTTCACTCATGTCTCTAACCCTAGTTCTCAAATATATAAATTCCAAAAAGGCCAATTTACAAAAAATAATCTTAATAGAAAATAAGGTAAAAATAGTGACAAATGTCATAAATTCATAGGAAAGCTCACTTGCATGGGAGAATAATTCATCCCATAAAATAAAATGAATATTACGATCTAAAATTTAATTTTACATTTTCAATATATATTAAACACCATAAAAGTTTTAATTTCCACCATTTGATGGTTCTTTTTCTTGATTCTTAAATATCTAAACTTTAAAATTTTAAAGATACCTTTAGAAGCACAACAATGAGAATAATACACTTTTCATATGCAATTCACTTACTAGGGGAACAAAAAATGAAGAGTTAAATTTAAACAAAAGAATATTAATGAAAAGAGAAATAGTATTGAAAAAAGAAAATTTCAATAATGAAAATTTGTCTTTTTGAATGAAATTCACAACAACCCCTTGTTAATCCTCTTAAAGATCCAACCCATACCTCGAAAACACAAATAAAATTTCCAAGCATTTCCTTTGGAAAATAATCACACATCTAATGTAGGAGAGGAGAGAATGATAAAAATCAAGTGTTTAAAAATATCCTTTTTTTTCCCTTTTGTCAATATCCATAAACCCCCAAATAGCTTTATCCTTTTTTCACACTAAATTTGGTTAATTTGTAAAGATATTTTCGCATAAAATATTATTTCATTTCAAGCCTAATACATAAAGTTTCCAACTTCTATTTAACTTTTTGAATTCATTTCAACAATAAAATTAAATCTATTTATATAGCATCTCACACACTAAGGAATAACTAAAAAAAATAGATAAAAGAATCTTTTTGAGTCCAACACAATACTCTTTTCACAAATAGTTTATAAGAATTAAATGTACTAAACAAATGGGAGCACAAGAAGAAGAAATACAAATCCTATGTAAAAGACATACTTGTTTTAAATAAGCAACCTATGTAAAAGACATGCATATTTTATAAATTGAACAACACAAAATAATAGAATTGTAATTGATTTGAATCAAGATTACAAAAGAATTATCTCACAACTCATCTCAAATGAGATAGGAAATTAAAGCATAGCAGATTTACCAAAGCTAACCATCTCTAGATTAATCATTATTAGGGAAACCTATGCTAACACAACTAGCTAAAACATTAGGTATTTTTGAACAATATAAGGATAGTCAAAGCATATCATAAAACCAACTAATGTGATATAATCCATAAGATGATATCAAATAATTGCATCTAACTAAAAGTCATCTACAACATGCATAATCAATAATCCACAATATTAAACTAGATAATATAATCAATAATCATACATAAAATGAAAACAATAAAAAATGAAACATTGCTAGAGTTTAACCGTATACAATCACACTATATATTCATCCAAAACACATAATTAAACATCTAAATAAATATACAAAACATGATTGGTGAAAATAATTATCATTAAAAAAACCTCAATCAAACAACAAAATAAGATACACATACTTGTGGACCTCATATCCCCTCTCCCAAAACTAAGCTTACTATTAAAATCAACAAAGCAAATACCATATCCCCACTCCTAAAACTAAGATTACTATTAAAATCTACAAAACAAATATTATATCCCCTCTCCTAAAACTAAGCTTACTGTTAAAATCTATTGGCTGGCTTAACCAACACACACTAAGGTACTTTGACCACTTATGTGACAAATGTGGGCCCCTTTCTCTTGCCAACGTTTGTTTCCATTCCCATTCAAACAGTAGTGGCCGTAAATTTGAAATTCAAATTGTTAAAGACATTAGATTTCCACAGTCCATAATAATAAGAGAGACTTTTCTGGATTCAACTGTGTTGTTTTTTTGCATCAACATTTCAAATCACACTTTGTGATTCTACTCCTACAACTCTCTTTTATCCTAATGATGAATCATGGAGTGTGATTCAAAATGTTGATGCAAAAATAGCTACACACAATTTGTTGGAATTGCATGAATTCCACAAACACAAAATATATATTCAAAAATACAAAATACAAAAACCATAATATTTGCCCAAAGAATGCTAAAAAATTCATTTGATTGATAATACTAACTGCTACAAGGTGCCTCAATATATAGAAGTTTTTTTTTTTTCCAGTTACAAAGAATCTTCAAATATGGATTGCATTTACCCGTGCAAAGCTATTACAAAACGGTTACATGCAATAACCTATATTTAGATCTTGCTTAAAAACTGACATATTAATGCATTATGGTGGAGAGAAATTAATATTCCAACACTCCTCCTTAATTTCAACCACTTTCTTCAAACTTTGTTTTCAACTTGATCTTCAAATCTACAATTCAAAACTTCTGGAAGGGCTCTTACTTGTCTTCCTCGTGCTTCTGCGCCATGCTAAAACAATTCAATTTCTTCAATTTCTTCGCTATTCTCTACACTTGGTTGTTCACTATATTTGGATGTTTTGTTTCTGCAGTTTAATTCCTTTTTCTCAACATGACAAGACTTATGTCTATAGAACATTTTGAACATACTTGTGACCTTTTTCCAATCAAATACATTTATCCAACCACAATTTATTTTCAAACAACTTGTCATAGATTCATTTTTCAACTCTCTATTCCAACATGTCTTTTCACAATGATTTTTCAAACCACAAATTTTGCAAGGATGTAAATCCCAACAATTTTCTTTTCTATGTCCTCCCCTATTACAATGAGAACAATGTAAAATCTCCTTTTCTTGAAATGACTTCTTAATACTTGCAAAAACATTTGTCTTTTCTTTACCTTTACCTCTCTACCCGAGACCTTCATACTTAGACCTCACAACTTACTCAATGGGATCTTTGATTCCTTGCCCATGCTTACCCAAACCTTCACCTTCATAACCAATTTTCTTCATGATTTTCAAACCAACATTATCATCAAAACAACTAGCTATGTTAGCACATTCATCATTTTCATCCTTACATTCTTCAGCAAAAGCAACTTCAACAATCCTACCAAATGATTGCTCAAATGAACACAAATCATCTGCGTCACATGAAGCTTCACAAACTAAAGGCTTTGATTTCAAACATTCATTTTCTTTTTGACATGTTGTAAACAATTGTTTTAGCTCATCATTTTGATCTTTCAATTTTGAATTTTCTTCTTCTAGCTTCTTCAACTTTTCTTCCAAATCTTCATTATTCTTTTTAACCTTCTCCAATTCTTTTTCTAAAATATCATTTTTACATAAATTTTCACAAACATTCTTTATTGATCTCCTTATGCTTTCTATCAATTCTTTATTATCCTTTTTAACTTTCACCAATTCTTCTTTTAAGTCCCTTTAATTCTTCTTCCAATAAATCATTTTCAACCGCCAAATTTTCATTTTCCTTCTTAACTTTTTTTACCTATTTTTCCCATTGAAAATAATTTTCTTACCTCCTTCAGACTTTTCTTCTTAAATCCTTGCTAATTGCCTTCTGGAAAAAACTCCCTTGTTTTTTCTTCGGCAGCTTGCAATTTCATCTTTTATGATTGCATTCAAAACCTTGCATAGAAACTAAACAATTTCAGACCTCAATATTCTTTAATAATTGAAATACTCCTTGTTCAGCCTATGAGATGTAGAAGACATGCAGTGCCTACTCAGCTTCCAAAAAATCACACTTCAGATCTCAAATCGGCAACAACAGGAAACTTCAAATATCAGCCTCAAAATCTCCATCAAGTTGAATATCTACACGGTGAATTAAATGTATAGCAATACACAATAGAAGATTCACGATGCACAAGAAATTTTTCTTTTTTTTTAACTACTAATATAATGCAGCGATCTTACTCTTATACCGACGCCTTATTATCTTAGGCTGCTACTGAACAAATCCTTTATGTGCTTTAACAGTGATTCAAACATTCGACTTCCTTTACTTTCGGCCCTCCTCTTAAAAACTCGGCTCTTCTTGCTCTATTTCATGGTCAATCAAATATGTGGCTTTGATCTTCCAATACACAACTTCAACCTATGGTCTTCTAAATCTGTTCTAATACCACTTGTTGGAATTGCATGAATTCCACAAACACAAAATATATATTCAGAAATACAATATACAAAAACCACAATATTTGTCCGAGGAATGCTACAGCATTCATTTGATTTGATAATACTAACTGTTACATGTCTCAATACATAGAAGTTTTTTTTTCCAGTTAAAAAAATCTTCAAATATGGATTGCATTTACCCCTGCAGAGCGGTTACAAAACCGTTACATGAAATAACCTATATTTAGATCTTGCTTAAAAACTGACATATTAATGCAATCCAGAAAAAGTCTCTCTTATTCAAACTGTTCCCGCGCGGAAGTCCATGGATGTGTTTGATTGCATAAAACAAGACGTAAGAGCAACGAGGTATGCGAAGAAGAAAAATGGCTGATGCAACAGTGACATTGGGAGCTTCGGAACAGGGTATGGACAGCCATCAAACCATAATGGAAGGGAGATTATTGTCAACTATATAGTCAGAAATATTCTCGGAGACATGTATGCAAAATATGGCAGCATAGAAAAGAAACGCGAACTGTTTGAGCAGATGCCTCAAAGAAATGTGATCGCATGGATGCTATGATTGCAGGATATGCACAAAATGCATTTGGTAAAACGGATTAAGAAACTTTCAATCAAATGCGCTTCGCAGGTGTAAAGCCCGATGGTGCAACCTTTGCCAGCATCCTCCCAGCCTGGGCCAAAATGGGAGCTCTGGAACAACGTATGGACATCCATCAAAGCACAGAGGATAGAGGAATTTTCTGGAATGTTGTAGCTGCAACTGCCCTGGTAGAAGTGTATGCATAGAAGTAGACCCAAAAATTGAAACCAAAAAAAAATCTAACTCAATTAAATCAGTACTCTACTTCAGACAGAGACATTTCAATATACTAACATTTTTTCGATAAATTGGAATATTGTTAACCTTTACAATAAGTATGTGGTTTCGTATTTGCAAAGATTTTTACTCGACATCTTAATTTGAGGAAGACACTCTATCTTGTCTTCTTGTTTTCATCTGTATTCTTTTTTTGATTGGTTTATCTTCTTGTTTTCATCTGTATTCTTTTTTGATTGGCTTGTCTTCTTGTTTTCATCTGTATTTTTTAAAAATGTTTAGAGTGTATAAGTGTATTGATGAGCATTGAAGAGCAAATAAAAACATAACTAACAGAAGATAAACACACACAAAAATAAGACACAACACGAATTACGTGGTTCACCATAAATGGCTACATCCACGGGAAAGCAGGGAAAACTTGTATTATCAGTTATGTGATACATGGACTGTATTCTTGTATTTATACAAAGTTAAGCTCTTCGAATACGAAGAGATTGGAGAATACGAACGGTCATGTGACCGTTGGGCTTCACATCCCAACAATCGCCCCCGTGAAGTCCAATCAGCACAGCCATGCACTGTGTCATCCCCTGCATTTCCATCTTCTCTTCACATCACAACCAGCCCATTGAAGATTTTAACTTTGCCAAACTTTTCTCACGAATACTCTGAATCAGTCTTCTCCATGCCAAATCAAAGTTGACAAGTTGCTGCAACTGGACCATCTGGTCTTGTGCCATCAGCAGCTCCTTTTTCAGACACTTTTCTCCATGCGTCTCATACTTGTTAGCAGTGCTCCAGTCCTGCCATATATACCAACTTGCAGGTGAATCTCTAAGCTTTTCCAAGGGCTTCACCTCCCCCGTAATCATCACAAGAACACAGAGACTCCACAACATATCTCCAAATTTCAATAATGTTACGAGTAACTAAAATCACCCAGTTCTTTACCTGTACTTCAACCTTATCCTTGCTCACGCCAGGGACAAACTTTAACCAAATCTTCTTAGCTGCCAGATCCTCTCTGTGTTCTGCACCTGGTGTGACCATGCTTGGCTTCAGAAGAAAGCCTTCGAACATTACGTTGTTCTCGACTAGGTAGAAGAACACCTTGGCCCACACCTTGTGGGCTACTTCAAAGGTCCTGTCAATGCCGTGGTCTCCGTCCAGCAGGATTTCTGGCTCCACAAATGGGACCAGCCCGTTGTCCTGGGATATTGCAGCGTAGCAAGCAAGACCCCATGCATTGATCCCCTTTGCAAACGACTCCCTTATGTCCTTGTCCAAATTCTCCCACGGTTCTCCCTTCATAGGCATGTCCGCCATCGTACTCTCCCTGACAATTGCAATGTTGGACAGACTAACCACATTTGGGCTGCTATTACCTAGTTCAGAGCCCTCCGAACCATACAATGTGTCATCAATATTTCCATTTTCAGGATCCAGAATTCCAATTATCTTAGGATTGCTATTGAACAATTTGTTTTCCTCAGCATTTGACATCCCAAGATGAGACTGCAAGCCAATTAGTGGAGGTTGCATGTGACTAATCACAAGCTGCGCACAAGTATGGGAAGGCTGCGTATGATTTGTAAATGCCTAGGTGGAAAGAGCAATGCCGTTGAAGCCATCGATAGAACAACCGCCAGTTTGAGACTCCTTTATGTTTGAAAAAACTTTGTCTTTCACCACCCTTAGCATCCGAACGCTTCCAGATATCTGATGCATGCCTCTCCCCTGCAAGGGTTCATGCCGTTTTCAAATACTATGTTGAAAATCTCCCCAAATTTACATACCTCAGTGCCATTCTTGGGGTTCCCAAAATCCGCCAGCGCCTGCCTGCTAGACTTGAGCTTCTCGGGGAGGAACCCCAGCATCTTCTCCAACTAGTTCAGAATGGAATCATCTCTGCCACCAGTTGGGAAATCATCTTGTTCTAGCCTTGTTGCTTGCATTCACAACTTCATAGAATTTAGATTTTCCTTGTTCTTAGGACCAGAGATTCCAGTTTGACCAAATTGACCATCTTCTTGGTGAGCAAAAACGTCCTCTGCAGCATCGGCAGTGGCGTAATCCATGCTGACGAGGAGGGTTTCAGAACTCCTCAGGTCACAATTGTTCTCTTCATGATCTTTCTTATCTGGAATATCCAGTTGATGTACCAAAGATAAAGAACTAGATTTGGATTCCCTCTCACTATATTTACTCAAGCGAGGGTGGGGAATTTCACCACCATAGCCAGAGACGAACAAAGCTTCCCTTTCATGCATGCCTCCAATATCATTAAGGCCCAGATCTCCACTCGTCGATCAACATCCATCTTTATCAGGTTTCGAACTGGCTCTGCATCAGAAAACCGATGCCTTTCCTCAACTTTTCCAAACATTTGTTGCGAATTACCAACACCTGGCAATTCCTTTTGCTGCGAGGAAGATGAATTTTCCTCGGACTGGGCAGAGTGAGAATGGGTCACAGGAAATTGTGTCAAAACTTGCGATGAGGAAGAACTATTCTCTGTATTGGAAACATATAGTTCCTTCGCCATCCCTGCCATCGGAGGATCCACTATCGACTGCTTGTCTAGTGTCAGAGAAATTTGCACTGTGTACTGCAAGTGCTAACCGCTCATATCGTCTATCCTGCCATCCATATTATCGGCCACCGTTGCACTCTCAACCTCTCTGGCTTCACCTGCATGCAATTATGATTCAATAAATGGAATATCTTCATCCATTGGAGTGGCTTTTGCAACAAATTGTGCAACCAAGGGAGTTTCATCTATCTCCATCAACGAAATTCCACATTCAACAACAGCCGCAGCTGTTTCTTCACGAGGCACTACTTGTGCTTTTAACTTCTTACTTGTGGAATTGTGATCATAATTTCTCACCTTACGTTTCATGGAATTCCTCACTTCTTCTCGCTCCTCTGGAAGATCAAACGTGACCCTCTTCTTACCTTTCATTGATTTCAGCTTCAGAGATTGATTCCTTTTGTGCGAATTCTCAAGACCTTGCATGCCCATGTGACCAAGCCTCTTGAACCAAGGCTCTATGTCACTATCCACGATTGCGTTCGCAGCTGCCACCTCATTGTGACTCTCCAACACATATAAAGTGTTTAATTTGCTGCCTTCTGCAATCACTCGGGCTCCTTTTGTCACCTTCCATCTACTTAATTCAAAAGTGACTCCACATTCTTGAGAACTCAATTGCCCAACTGAAATTGAATTATGTTTCAGTTGAGGGACATACCTGACATCCCTTAACAACCAACTTTTTCCATTTGTTAGTTTCAACAAAACATCTCCTATGCCAACAATATCAAGAGATTTATTATCTGCAAGAAGGACCTTACCAAAAACACCATTTTGAAAGGTTTTGAAAAATTCCCTACATGAAGTAACATGAAACGAAGCTCCTGTATCTAGCACCCAAGCATTTGTTTCAATTTCCTCTTCAGTTAACAAAAGTACACTATCTTCCATATCTGCTCCTTGGCTCTAACCAAGCTCTGATACCAATTGATGAGCATTAAAGAGCAAATAAAAACATAAATAACAGAAGATAAACACACACAAAAATAAGACACAACACGAATTATGTGGTTCACCATAAATGGCTACATCCACGCGAAAGCAGGGAAAACTTGTAGTATCAGTTATGTGATACATGGACTATATTCTTGTATTTATACAAAGTTAAGCTCTTCGAATACAAAGAGATTGGAGAATACAAACGGTCATGTGACCGTTGGGCTTCACATCCCAACATGTATGACATAGTTCTATATTATTTGGATTAAAGTTTTGAATGTATTATTTAGTATATGATTTGATTATTTTGATGTATTTATTAATTTAAAATTCAGTTTAGTTAAATAATATATTTTATATCTTGTTGTTTCTTATTTGAATAAAATTGTAAACTTGCAATTTATCATTTTATTTTAAAGTCTCAAATTTCATATTTCAATTTTGACAATTCATGAATCTAACCATTAATCACTTAGAAAAGTGTTAAATTTTAATCTCTTATATTTATAATGTATATATAGAAATGTCAACTTGAGACATTTTCACATTATGGAGAGCATCATTATAAAAACAATGTTTTGACAAAGCATTGAAAAAATCTTCTCTTGATTTGCATATGCATCATTCAATCACATCATAAATCAATGAAAAGTCAATTTTCTTCTAGCAATTGGAATCCATTATCAAGGTAACACTTCAAGGTACACTCTAGTACAAAACATTGATTGGCTTACATTAGCAAGATTAGTACTTGATATAGTGATAATTATTTTCCTATTGATATAAGGGCATGTGGTTGGAAAGTGAAATCCTACAAGTCATAAAGTTTTGAGAGTAAGCTTTAGCATGTTTATGGAAGAAGGAATACCATGTAATGGCATGCATTGTGCCATGAGTGGTCCATAATTGATAAAAAAACACATTATGTGTGCATAATAACAAGAAGATTGAGCATTAAATAGTGATAGTCAATGCAATGTCCACATGTCAATTGTGCATGAGAAATAGATGGCAATCAAACAAGATCTATAGTTAATTATTGCATCTCATTGGATGATCTAGTCAATATTAACTAATACAATTTTTAGATTAGCAATGGATTTTATGTCTTTAATGCATTAGATAAAGTTTGTAAATTTGAATGTTGGAGCAGACTAAATTAATGAAAATTGGTGGGTTTTGGCCACTAACATCTCATTATTAAATTTAATAAATAGTAGTTTTGTGTAGATAGTCAAGGTATTCTTGTTGGCCTTCTAATAGGAGTTGAATTGAAATATATAGTCAAGTTCAAATAATTTAGTATTTTATCTAAAAATCTATAATCTTTATCATTCAACTTATTGAAAAGAATTGTTCTCACACCATCTCCTTGTGTTTTCTTCATTGTTACAAGTGCATTCTCCATTGTGAGTCTCTTTGCTATGTGATTGGGCATACCTTTACTTAGGACATTGCATTACAATTGTATCAAATTTGGTCTCATAGCCTTAGGTTTGGCTTGTGGAGAGGTGAAAGCATTACATGGTATTGAATAAAATTTACAACCAAGAGATTTCTATCTTCCTTAAAATTTGAGGATGGGTAGAAGGTAGTGTAAATATCCTCCAATGTGTGGGTCATTGTATAGAATTTATGGTGTCATTTTTTATAGGAAGAGTATTGAGGAAGGAGAATAAAAAATAGAGGAGTTATTGTCCTTAGATGATGAAGGAACTAAGCGCCTAGAATAAAAAATCTTAAGAAAATTTTGTGTGACCTTTATGAGATGTTAGAGGCAACGGAAAACACTAAAAAAAGAGATATGGATATAGACTAGAGTAATGATGATGCACAATGAACATGGACAAGCTTGATGAAGATCCAATAGACTTGGAAGACTCTTAAGAACCATCTGCTAGATTTATGACATGTAACATTATCCCTTCCAAGCTACAAGAAAAATAAACCCATTTATTTTGCTTATTTACTTAATCCCAATCAATTTATCTATAGCTAGGAAAGTAGGGATTGATGGTTCAATAGTAACTTTTTTAGCTTAAGTTATCATGAACTTCTTACAGGTAACATTCTAGTTTGAGTGAAATTATTGTTGAGCTCAAGAACTCATGGGTGGTTTTAGTGTTTGTTTGAAACTCATACTAGTTATTAAGCATCTATAGTGGTAGATGGTTATGATTAGTGTTCATGATCAAGTGAGAGGAAACTTAATTTAATTGTAAAACCAAAGGGAATTTATGGGAGGTAAAATGAATGGTTGATGTAATCTTGATTTGACACAAAGAGAGATTTCCCCTTAAGTATGCGATATTCCTCAAACTATCTATCTCAATACACGATCTTTTTAGTCACAATTTTAATGAAATCACTTTTCCTTGAAGAAAAAAACTTCATATGTCCCACCATGAAAGGATTTTAACCAATGAGAATAAATTTGTGTATAAAATATGCAAGTTAATAATCAAGGTAATAAATTTTACTTTGTAGCAATGACCAATTGCACATGAGTAGATTAACCATTCTATAATGATTATGGGATCAAATGAGTTGTAGGAAGCTCCAACATTTCTTCTAATTACATGGTCAATGTTATACCAAATCATTTGAGAGATATAACACCTCAATAGTTAAACTTGTAATAAAAACTTCTGACACAATCATAGATGAAAAAACTCCACCATTTTTAGATATCATTATTATGTATGTATTCTCAAGAACATTATGACACTCAAAAAATAAGAACTCCTATCAATGCCACTAAATTCCTACAATCCTATTTGGAAGGGACCCTACCATAAGAGTTCATTGCTATGAACTAGGTAATGGTCCATCTATAAGATCTTGGAAAATTTGACAACTATAATGTACAAGAAGTTGTAATGCTTCTTTTCAATGTCATCATCTAGTATCATGCTAACTTATAAGGCATAAGACAAATAATCCTATGTACAGTGTTTAATATCCTAGTCTAAAATACAAAACAAAACAAGATGCAAAGGAAGAAAAACACAAAACAACACTCCAAGATTGGTCTAGTTGAACTTGAACAAAAACAAAGCAAAGAGAGTGATTTACCTTGTCCAAGTTGATCGATTGTTTGGCCTTGTTGATAGCTTGATATGTGTGCTCCTAGATTGATGTTGACATCATAACGACTTGTTTTTGCTTATTTTGATGCAAGGATGGATGAAAATGGCTATGGATGCAAGGGTTTTGGCTATGGAGATGGTGTAAAAGCTTGAGGGTGTGGTTGTGTGATTAGGGTTGAAAAAATGGCTAAGTGTTAGTCATGTAACCAAGGGAGATGAAATGAACGGTGGAGATTGAAAGAGGACAAGAGATCAATGGCTCAAATCAATGAGTTGACTAAAGGAATTAAAAATTCCTTTTTAATGTGCATGGGGATGATAAAAAGAATTAAAAATTTCTTAGAAACCTTGGATGAATAAAATGGCATTTAAAATTCCATTGGGAAGGACATGGGGATTGTAAATGGAATTAAAAGTTCCATGAAAGGACCTTGGGAAGACAAAAATGAATTAAAAATTCCTTGAGAGATGGGGAGATTTGACTAAAGGGTTGATTAAACTAGCTAATCAATGATTAGAAGACATTTAGGTGGCTAATGAAGATTATGAGCCCACTTACAAAACTTGGAGGATGTGACACATATTAATCATGAATTAGACATGTGCACACCCCTAATGATGGGATTAGGAGGTGGATTAAGATTAAGTGAAGATTATGGGAGATAAAGGGAATTAAATAAATGGATAATTTATTTAATTCCTTGAAGGAAAGGAATAAAGGGGTAATGTATTTAATTATTTAACCAAATACCTTAGGGATTTAGAGGAATTTAGGGGTATTAATTAAATAATAGTAATATTACTTAATTAATGCAAATAAGAGGATGTTTAGATGAAAAAGGATAAATTTGACCAAACATAAGTGGCCAAATTTAGGTGTCTACAGATCCATTGTAGAGCTAATATGTAATACTATCAACCAATAGAACAATGATATTTTGATATTCTTTATGGAGCCTCATATGAGTACACATAACATTAGATCATGTTTTTAGCAAATGATTGGTGCATCACTTGGAGGAAAATCCAAAATAATCCTTGTGAGTTGCAAGAGGATGCAATGTGGTAATGTGATGTAACCATTACTAGCATAGATACATAATTGAGAGAACAAAAGTGAGGGTCATTCAGTGGCGCATGAGAGCCTTGATAAATTTCATGAGGTTGCTTATGATTTCCATGAAGTATCTAGGATTAAGTGAAGATTAGAGGATTGATTCTTATGCTTTGATAATGAATAAAGATATGTAAGCCATTGGATTAAAAAACTTGATCAATGAACACCATTTTCTTTAACAAATTTAAACTTTACAATCATAAAAACAATATAAAAAATATAAAAGATAAAATATCATCATAAGGGCATAACATCTTCCAACATGAGGCCATTTGTTTTAAAAGGGATAAATGTTCAAGGGGTATAATCTATTCTTTGAAATAAGCTTATGAAGGAAATATTCAAACCTAAACATGATTTTGGCTTTGTCCCTTAGCAATGAGGCTTTGATGAATTCTCTAATATTTTGATTTACACATTAATGATTGATATCTTATCTTATTCCTAAATTAGGAAAGAATATGAAGTATCTAAGTTAATTATTTGACTATGTGACACTACACACTATACACACACACAATCATAATTGCATTATAATGGATCTTAGGACATCGGTAATAAGGATTCCTTGAACACTAATATGCAACTAACATTATAAAATCTTAATAAAATAATTAAAAAAATTGTTAATCCCTCCAAGTGATGACACACCTCTAATCAAATTTTAATTATTGTACATGAAGT
>VDFB02276447.1:0-47740 GCA_007258455.2 Sequoia sempervirens | reverse complement strand
TCAAATGTAAGGTTTAAGAGGCATAAAATCAACTATAAAGGAAATAACTATGTTGCTATCAAAAATAGATTGTTGTTGTGGGTATCCACAATGATGGCTATAGGTGACTATCAATAATTTCAAACTCATAAAACACTCTAAACTTGCAAAAAAATCTACACTTTTAGAACAACAAATTCATAGCAAATACTACACACATAAAAGATAACAACTATGGAGAGAATAATATTATTTTATAATTGAAAATATAACTTATTACACTCTTTTACATGCATTTACGTAAGCATTTGCAAAAAAAAATTTCCTCTGTCATTCTTCTTTTGTCCTCTTTTCCTGCTACAATTTTGTTGTTGTCCTTTATTGCTCCCTCCTTTTTCTATTGTTGTTCTAATGTTCTTTTTCTTTTGGTTGTCCTCTTCCTTCTATTGTACTCTTCTATTATTTCTACCCTTTACTATTGTTCTTATCTCTCCTCTTTTATCCTCTCTATTCTCTTATTTTTCTTCTTTGTTCTTCTCCTCAAAACTACCAAAAAATCCTAGAAGATTCTTCCCAAAATCCTACCTAAAATCATGGCAGCGCTAAAAAATATGACATTAATGCACCAACTACTATTTTTTGTTGGGAAAATGTGTCTTAACCTTTCAATTACATAAGGTTTATTGTTGATAGGTAAGCACGAGGGGCATGGGGGAGGGGGTACCCCCCATGAGGGGTCCAGGGGGATCATCCCCCTGATGGGGGGTCTAAGGGTCATGCACCTCGGTGAGGGCTCAGGGGCAGTGCCTCCGAAAGCCAAATTTTATGTATATTATATTATTGTAAATATAAACCATTCATCATTAAGTCTCAGATCTAATGGTAAATATTTTGTTGGCTTGATTTTCCCTAGAAGGTAACCCTATTTTATGAAGGCGTATTTTTTTTTAAACTGCAGGAATCGGTCAGACATTTGTCCCCCTTATAAACTGCAGTGTGCTTGGTAAACTTTTTTCATGTGATCAGTGATGTTGGCACAACACACCCTCCGGTACCACGGGGATGATGGGGAGACTAGACCTCATGAACTCTTTCCTACAACAGGATGCTTTATCCAATCAAGTATGAAGGCATTGTATTACGACTATTTATTGTGATGTATTTTGAGAGCCTGATAGTGATAGTGTTACCTCTGGATCTTTGCTTGTTGATACTCCTGTGAGAAGCTTTCTCTGCAACTATAGTGTAATCTTCATGATTTATGAATAATATATTGGGTGACTTTGGAGTGTGGGGTTTTATCTCGAAAGGGTTTTCCCCACATAAACCACTATGTTGTGGTATGCATGATAATTATGTTTATTTCTAATTAAGTTTATGTAACTATTAAAAATATCTATATAAATTTTTGCATTATACTCCTCTCAAGATTAGTGTAGGAAGTTTTTCCATTATCTTAGCTTCCTGACAGGTGGTATCAAAGCCTGATCACCTTTGGTTTCAGTTGTGGGTTGGGTTTTTTGAACTAATCTAGATTTGAGTGGGAGCTTGTGCATAAGATACTTTGTGATCTTGTTGTAGGAATTTTTAGATGACACGTTCATCAGGGAGAATAGAGGTGGATAATTTTTTTAGAAATAATTTTGAAATATGGAATCTGAATATGGAGGGTCTATTGATAGATCGAGATCTATGGGATGTTGTTGATGAGAATGTTTCAGGGCTCGTAGATCCTACTTTGGTTGCTCAATATGATGTTATGGACTGCAAATCCAAGCCTGGTCTAATTAGATTATTCTTGGTAGACTATGTTTTAATAAATTTCCATGAAGAGACCTCTACACATAAAATATGGAAGAAAATTGGTGAGATATCAAGAAAAATCTTTAGTGAGCAAGATTTTTATTGAGGAAGAAATTGTATTCCTTGAGAATGGAAGAGGGTGGATGAATTACAAACCACTTGGAAGCATTCAATATGTTGGTGGCTCAATTGGTATCAGTTGGCGTCAAAATGGATGAGGAGGAGAAATTTCAGATCTTGCTTTGTTCTTTGCCTTATTTGTGGGATTCTATTGATATGGCTATTGGGAGTACTTCTATTATATTGAAGATTCAAGATGTGGTGGGTTCTTTTCTTTCTAAAGATATGCGAAGGAAGGTATCCTTCAGTGCCAAGGAGGCCCTAAATGTTTGTGGAAGACCTAAGGAAAAAGGAAAGAAGAATGAGAAGCGTGATAAATCCAAGTCCAAGGGGAGATCCAAATCTCCTAGAAAATTCAAAGTTATTTGTTGGAACTATGGTAAGCTTGAACATATTCATAAGGACTGCAAAGAAGAAAAGAGGAAGAAAACAAAGAAATTTGATTTTGATTATGAGTTTGAGAAGAAAGATGGTGATGCATTCATTGTAGCTTTGGTAACTCATGTAGGTAATGATGCATAGTTAATTGACTTAGGTGCATATTTCCATATGACTTTTAATAGAGATTGGTTTTTTTAATATGAAGAATTTGATGGAGGTAAGGTGTACTTGGGTGATGATTCTTATTTAAATAAATTTTTGGTCCTGGTAAAGTTAGAATTATTTTTCTTGGTGGTAGAATAAAAAGGATTAATGTTGTGTTGCATATTCCTAGAGTAGCATGAAATTTTTTATCTGTGAGCAAACTAATAGATGCAAGTGTGTGGAAAGTATTTTCCAATGTAGGATGCAATATGGTTAGAGGTGTTATGGTAATTTCTAGAGGTGTCAAATATGGCACATTGTATAATCTTGATGCATGCACTATTGATTGTAATAGTAATTCTATGAAAATCAAGTTTGTGGAGAAAGTGATGGTTTCATCTTCAGCAGATGGTCATGGATTCTAGGTACCCAAGGGTGCTTTTTCTTCTAAATCAAAGTTACCTATAGAGAAAAAT
The DNA here is from genome assembly GCA_007258455.2 of Sequoia sempervirens. NCBI lineage: Eukaryota > Viridiplantae > Streptophyta > Pinopsida > Cupressales > Cupressaceae > Sequoia > Sequoia sempervirens. The sequence goes on along the minus strand of VDFB02276447.1, from coordinate 44,837 downwards.
ATGTTATGGCACGAGAGACTTGGCCACATTGGAGAAAAGGATCTAAGGACCTTAAAAAATAAAAAACTTGTTGAAGGGTTGTTTGATTGTAATATTGAATTTGATTTCTATAAGCATTGCATTTATGGAAAATAAAACCATGTTTAGTTTTACTCAAGTTCTCATAAATCTTATGTTGTATTGGATCTTATTCATTTTGATGTGTTTCGTCATATAGATATTCCTTCAATTGGAAAATCCATATATTATGTTTCATATATTGATGATTATAGTAGAAGGATATGAGTATGTTTTTTAAAGAGTAAACTATAGTTTTTAGTTGATTTAAAGAATTTAAAGCAATGATTGAGTTGTAGACTGGAAAGAAAATAAAATTCTTGTGGGTTGATGGTGCAGGAGCACCCATAGGTTATCACAGTTTGACTAGAAGGTCATGTTCTGGCATTTTGTTTTATGCCAACTTTTTATCTTTTCTTGTTCATTTTTTAATGTAATCCTTAATGGCATTTTTTTGGTTGGGTTTTGGTTAGATGAAGATCATGTTGATCATAGGGTAGGTGTCTTATGGTTCTAACTCAAAATAAGGTCTTGGATGTTTAGGAATTCTTGAAAAATATGTGAAAATAATACTCAGTTAGAGTTTCATACGGCCAAGAAGAGCCCAAGGTAGTGATAACTGATTTAGGTGACCCTATTTATGTTTGGTCTCGGATTGGTATAGGGTTGGAAGCATTGGAAATTATTGAAGTTTTGAGTTCAAGAAGAAACAACTGTGTTTTGTGAGAATTTTCTGATTTTTGCATTATAGTATTGCTTTAATGGATTGATCATAGCACTAAAATCTGTGTAGGATGTAGAGTGGTGTTTCTTCAAGCTTTGTGTGGAATTTAGATAGGTTTCTAATTCATTTTTCAGCTTTAATTGTAAATAGTTTTGTTTCTTCACTGTTGTTGGTCTGAACCAGACAGTTTGCAAAGAATGGGGTATTAGTTCACTTTCCCACCGTACAAATTGTACGGCCCTTTTGGGAATAGTGACTAGACTCCATCGCTGTAAATATAGTAGGGTTTAGTTTCTTTGAAAGCATAGGAGCTGTTGGAAAAGTCTTGCCCTAGGCGAGCCAGGGAAGAGTCCTGCTAGGGAAGACCTTAGTGCAGGGCACTAAAATTGCAGGGGTGTCAACTTTTTGACAAATCATTGCTTGGAGAAGACATATGAGTGTCTTTCCAATGCATAGCATGGAGGAGGAAGTTCCATCAATCCATCTGATGTGAGAAAAGTTTAGCAGTTTCAAAGCAACTAGGAAAGGGCTAGAAAGACCTAATTTTACCCATTTTCAAGTTAGGGTGTTGTACGGACGGTGGGAACCTAAGACCTTAAAAATATTTGAGAGGTGTTGACATGAACCAGGAATCTCAAAGAAAGTTTGGGGGTTCTTTGGAAAGATTGAGAGAATCAACCTATTTTCTCAGAGAAGGAGACCTAACTGGGGCTCCTAGGGCTAGAAGCCTTTTCAAGACCTAATTGAGGGTTTGGTGAAAGAGACCAAGAATTGGAGTCAGGTGGACCTTCAAGAACCATAGTAGGATGGATTGAAGTCTTTTGAAGCACCTCCACACCCCTGCAAAGTTTAATTTTTTAATTTGGAGGTTGTAGCCTTTAGGGTGGATTAAGGGCTAAGGTTAGAGTTGCAAGTTTGCACCAAGATTTGACTTGGTAGAAAGAATTTGTGTTGATAGTTGGGGTTGGAAAAGAAAGACCAAGGGATCCTAAGTACTAGAAGGTCCTATAGGTTAAACTAGTGGAGTGAGACACCTTAGAGGTCTTCCAAACAAGACCTAGAGCATGAATCAGTGATTGATTCACCCAACCTCCCTATCAGATTGGTATCAGAGCAAGCAAAAGATTTGGGATTGACTACTGTATGTCTGAGATTGAGTCTAGTGGTTCTACCATCATGGTGAGAAATGTAGAATTGGCCAAGATGGTCAAAGGACAGGAGGAAGACAATAGGCTATTGAGGGAAAGAATAGACCAACTTGAGCAAGCATTGAATGATGTGCAGTTCGAAGGAAGGGTACCAAAGAAAGAAGAGGTTGTAGAGGAAGACAAGATCCCTGAACTTGACCCTGTTTTGAAAGAAGAGCCTTTCTTGAAAGCATTGAAGGCTTTGAGTGGAAAAGCACTTGAAGGCATACCACTGTTTAGTGGGAAAATGGAAGTTGATCTAGTCATGGATTGGATAGAGGGAATGGAAAACCATTTTGAATGTGATGGAGTCACTGAAGCACAGAAGGTGAAGGTGGCAAAGTCAAGATTAAGAGGTTTTCCTTGACATGGTGGAAGTTCATTCAGACAGAGAGGGAAAAGGAAGGCAAGCAGCCTATCTCTACTTGGAAGGGAATGGTTGCCAAAGTGAGAGAAGCATACATGCCAGATGATTATGAAATTGAGTTGCACAAGAAAAGACAAAGCTTGAGGCAAAGAGATCAAGATGTGAATTCTTATATTGAGGAGTTTCAAAAACTTTGTATGAGGTCTAATGTTATAGAGGATGAAAGTCTCAAGGTGGCTAGGTATCTTAACGGCTTGAAGTGGAATATTCAAGAGGAGATGACTCTTCTAAGTCCCAAAATAGTGCACCAATGCCATCAATTGGCTATAAAGATTGAAGAGAGGAGTAAGAGGAAACAAGATCAGGCCTCTAAGAGTAGAGGAAAAGGCAGAGATCAAAGAGGACATAGAGGTGGATATCAAGGCAGAGGGACTGAACAGATAAATCAAGGAGATTCTAAACTCACAGAGCATGGAAGTGAGACAACTTCTAGAGGAGGCTATGGAAGAGGTAGAGGACCTCAAGGAGGTTCAAATAGAGGGAGAGGAGCAGGTAGAAGTAGCTCATACTTTGCCACTATGAAGTGTTATAACTGTGGTCAAGTAGGTCATCCAGCTTATAGGTGCTCAGAGAAAGCATCTTCTTCAAACACAGAAAAGAGAGTAGCATATGCTCAAGAAGACACTATGAGTGTCAAGCCACCAGAGGTTAGTCACATTGAGTCAGAAATGGGGGAGAACTTGATGTTTAAAAGGGTTCTAATCAGACAACCAGTCAAAGAAGAGCCAAAGCAAAGGAGAGCCTTATTCAGGGCAAGATGCAAAATATTGGGAAAGGTGTGCAAAGTTATAGTGGACTCAGGGTCTACTGATAACATAATCTCTGAGGAGGCAGTGAGGAAGTTGAAGTTGGAGAAGGTACCCCACACTAATCCTTACAAGGTGACATGGTTGAACAAAGGGCAGAGTGTTCTTGTAAATGAGCAGACAATGGTGGAGTTCTCCATTGGAGGATACAAAGACAAGTTGATTTGTGATGTGTTACCCATGGATGCATGCCATCTTCTATTGGGCAGACCATGGCAGTATGACAGAGGAGCCATCTATGATGGAAAGGAGAACACTATCTCATTCAAGAAGGATGGGAAAACATTCAAACTACAGTCACTGTCAGATGAGGAAGAAGGACAGTCAAAGACCCCTAGTGTCTTGTTAAGTAGTGGCAAGGAGTTTATCAATACTCTACAACAAGGAGGGGAAGGATATGTGGTCATGGTACAATCTAAGGAGGAAGATAAGACTGAGAAAACAGTCATACGAGAAGCAGTCCAGAAGTTACTTGAGAAGTACAAGGACATAGTCAGTGATGGAACACCAGCAACCTTACCTCCAAAGAGAGCCATCAGTCATCAGATTGACTTCATACCAGGGGCTTCATTTCCAAACAAAGCAGCTTACAAGATTACACCAGATCAGAACCTAGAAGTAGCTAGACAAGTGCAGGAGTTGTTAGACCAAGGACTAATTAGGAAGAGCATTAGTCTGTGTGTAGTACCAATGGTCTTAGCAACCAAGAAAGGTGGTAAGTGGAGACTATGCACTGATTCTAGGGCTATAAATAGAATTACAATCAGATATAGGTTCCCTATTCCTAAGATTGAGGATTTGATGGATTGTCTTGGAGGAGCTCAGTGTTTCACCAAGTTGGATCTCAAGAGTGGATACCATCAGATTAGAATCAAAGAAGGGGATGAATGGAAGACAGCCTTTAAGACAACTGATGGGTTGTATGAGTGGAGAGTGATGCCATTTGGCCTCTCAAATGCCCCTAGCACATTCATGAGGCTCATGAATGAGGTGCTTAAAGATTTCATAGGTATATTTGTGGTGGTATATCTAGATGATATACTCATCTTTAGCAAGACAGTAGAACATCTAAAGCATGTGGAGTTGGTTCTTAAAAGATTGTAGGAGGAGAGGTTAGCCATCAACCTAGAAAATTGTGAGTTCTTCAATCAAGAGCTTGTGTATTTGGGGTTTGTATTATCCCAAGGATCATTGAAGATGGACCCAAGCAAGGTGGAAGCTATCCTAAACTGGCCTACACCAACCACAGGGACAGAGGTAAGGATTTTTCATGGGTTAGCTCAGTTTTATAGAAATTTTATAAGGAACTTTAGTGGCATATGTGCATCAGTACTTGATACAATCAAAGGTGGCCTAAAAACTAAGTTCAAATGGACTCTTGAAGTAGAGAAGGGTTTTGAGAAACTGAAACAAGAAGTAGCAACTCAACCCATCCTTTTGTTACCTAGTTTTGATAAGTTATTCACTGTGGAATGTGATGCCAGTGGAATTGCAGTAGGAGGAGTGCTAAGCCAAGAAGGAAGGCCTATAGCTTTCTTTAGTGAAAAGCTCAATGAAGCTAAGACAAAGTATTCTACCTATGACCTAGAACTGTATGCTTTAGTGTATTCGCTTAGAAAGTGGAGGCATTATCTCCTACCTAAGGAGTTTGTAGTGTTTACTGATAACCAGGCACTTAGCTACATCAACACACAAGAGAAGTTGAGAAATAGACACTTGAAATGGATGGAATACCTCCAAGCCTTCACTTTTACCATCAAGCACAAGAAGGGACAGTTGAACAAGGTGGCAGATGCACTAAGTAGGAGGTTGCTGATAGTGCAAGAGATACAGATAAAGAGCATTGGAATAGATAGTTTCAAGGATCTCTATGGTGAAGGTGAAGACTTCTCAGAGGCATATAAGGTATGTTCTGATTTTGAGAATCATTTTCATAGTTAGTTCTCAGAGTATACATTGCAGAGTGGACTTTTGTTTAAAGGAAATCATTTGTGTGTACCAAAAGGTTCTATGAGAGAGAATCTTATCCAAGAGAAGCACAATGGTAGTCTTAGTGGTTATTTTAGTATCAACAAAACAATGGAACTAGTGCAAAGGTTCTATTATTGGCCCAAGTTGCCAAGGGATGTCAGAAGGTATGTGGAGCAATGTGTAGTTTGCATGAAAGCCAAGGGGGGAGCTAGTAATGCAGGTTTGTATCAACCCCTACCTATTCCCAATAGACCATGGGAATGTATTAGCATGGACTTTGTGGTAGGACTCCCTAAAACCAAGACAGGGTTTGATAGTGTCTATGTGGTGGTAGATAGATTTAGTAAAATGAGTCATTTTATTCCTTGCAAGACCACCCATGATGCTAGCTATATTGCTCATCTTTTCTTAAAAGAGATTGTGAGGATCCATGGATTGCCATTGAGCATTGTATCAAACAGGGATGTGAAGTTTATGAGTCATTTTTGGAAAACTCTATGGAGCAGATTAGGTACTAATTTGTCTTTTGGATCAGCCTACCATCCTCAGACCAATGGAAAAACTGAGGTGGTTAATAGAGTGTTAGGTAACCTTCTAATATGCCTAACCAAGGAGTATGGACAGACATGGGACTTGGTCATATCACAACCTAAATATGCCTACAATGACAGTGTGAATCGGACCACAGGCAGAAGTCCTTTTGAAATTGTGTATGGAATGTACCCAAGAGGTGTGTGTGAACTTAGAGATCTAGGATCTATGGAGCATAGGAGTGACCATACTGAAGATTTCTCTCAGACAATGAAGGAGATTCAGGAGCAAGTGAAGAAGAAAATTACAGAGGCTACTCACAAGCTGAAAGCTACGGTGGATATGTCTAGGAAAGATCTCCAATTTGCAGTAGGTGACTATGTCATGGTCCATCTTAACAAATCTAGATTGCAGAAAGGAACATCAACCAAGTTGCAGATGAAGAGAGTGGGACCATGTAAGGTGTTAGCCAAGTATGGAAATAATTCTTACAAGGTGGAGCTACCTACAAATTTAGGAATTTCACCAGTGTTTAATGTGGCTGATTTGATCAGATATAAAGGACAAGTCACTGATTTGGATTAGGAAAGTGTGGATGTCTTGAAGGATGTGAGTAACATAGCCTTACCTCCTAAAGACAAGCTGCAAGCAGAGAGAATCCTAGAATCAAAGATGAAGAAGTCTACCTGGCATAAAGTATATATGGAACATCTCATCAAATGGAAGGAAAAACCAAAATCTAAGGCTACATGGGTGGATGAAGCTCAGTTAAAGAAGTAGGGTATTGATTTATCTCTTATCTCTCCCCACATTCCTTAGTGTTTGTGCAAAGGGGGGGAGAATGGTGCAAGAGCACCCATAGGTTATCACAGTTTAACTAGGTCATGTTCTGGCATTTTGTTTTATGCCAACTTTTCATCTTTTCTTGTTCATTTTTGAATGTAAGCCTTAATGGAATTTTTTTGGTTGGGTTTTGGTCAGATGAAGATCATGTTGATCATAGGGTAGGTGTCTTATGGTTCTAACTCAAAATAAGGTCTTGGATGTTTAGGAATTCTTGAAAAATATGTGAAAATAATACTCAATTAGAGTTTCATACGGCCAAGAAGAGCCCAAGGGAGTGATAACTGATTTAGGTGACCCTATTTATGTTTTGTCTCGGATTGGTATAGGGTTGGAAGCATTGGAAATTATTGAAGTTTTGAGTTCAAGAAGAAACAACTATGTTTTGTGAGAATTTTCTGATTTTTGCATTATAGTATTGCTTTAATGGATTGATCATAGCACTAAAATCTATGTAGGATGTAGAGTGGTGTTTCTTCAAGCTTTGTGTGGAATTTAGATAGGTTTCTAATTCATTTTTTAGCTTTAATTGTAAATAGTTTTGTTTCTTCACTGTTGCTGGTCTGAACCAGACAGTTTGCAAAGAATGGGGTATTAGTTCACTTTCCCACCGTACAAATTGTACGGCCCTTTTGGGAATAGTGACCAGACTCCATGGTTGTAAATATAGTAGGGTTTAGTTTCTTTGAAAGCATAGGATTTCTAAGAAAAGTCTTGCCCTAGGCGAGCCAAGGAAGAGTCCGGCTAGGGAAGACCTCAATGCAGGGCACTAAAATTGCAGAGGTGTCAACTTTTTGACAAATCATTGCTTGGAGAAGACAGATGAGTGTCTTTCCAATGCATAGCATGGAGGAGGAAGCTCCATCAATCCATCTGATGTGAGAAAATTTTAGCAGTTTCAAAGCAGCCAGGAAAGGGCTAGAAAGACCTAATTTTACCCATTTTCAAGTTAGGGTGTTGTACGGACGGTGGAGACCTAAGACCTTAAAAATATTTGAGAGGTGTTCACATGAACCAGGAATCTCAAAGAAAGTTTGGGGGTTCTTTGGAAAGATTGAGAGAATCAACCTATTTTCTCAGAGAAGGAGACCTAATTGGGGCTCCTAGGGCTAGTAGCCTTTTCAAGACCTAACTGAGGGTTTGGTGAAAGCAACCAAGAATTGGAGTCAGGTGGACCTTCAAGAACCATAGTAGGATGGATTGAAGTCTTTTGAAGCACCTCCACACCCCTGCAAAGTTTAATTCTTTAATTTGGAGGTTGTAGCCTTTAGGGTGGATTAAGGGCTAAGGTTAGAGTTGCAAGTTTGCACCAAGATTTGACTTGGTAGAAAGAATTTGTGTTGATAATTGGGGTTGGCAAAGCAAGACCAGGGGATCCTAAGTACTAGAAGGTCCTATAGGTTAAACTGGTGGAGTGAGACACCTTAGAGGTCTTCCAAACAAGACCTAGAGCATGAATCAGTGATTGATTCACCCAACCTCCCTATCAGTTGATAATGGTGATGAAATTTTCTCTAATGATTTTGATAGTTTCTTTAAAGATTGTGGTATTCATAGATTTAAAAGACAACTCTGTATTCACCATAGCAAAATGGAGTTGCAGAAAAAATGAATAGGACACTGATGGAGAAGGCTAGGAGTATGTTGAGTGGTGTTAGTTTAGAACAAAGGTTTTTAGGCTAAAGTTTTTGCCACTGCTTGTTACCTGATTAACAGGTCTCCTACATCAACTCTTGTTGATAAGACACTTACAAAGGCATGGTCAGGTCACAAACCTTCATTAAGACATCTTAGAGTTTTTTGTTGCGATGCATATACACATGTGCTAAAGAAGTGAAAAAAGTTGGAGAACAAAGCTATGAAATGTATATTCATCAAATACAATTATGGTGTGAAAGGATACAATCTTTGGGATCATGTTTCACAAAAGGTAATATATAATAGAAGTGTTATTTTTAGAGAAACTAAGCCTTCTTTTGTTACATTGCAGCCATAACAAAGTAAATAGAAAGATATGATTCAATTTCCTTCTAGACCTAAGAAAGTTGAATCGGGGTCCATGGATAGACAAGAAGTTGAGGAGATCTCATCTACCTCTGAATCTTCAGAAGAGGAGGAAGAACCTCTAACTCAACTTGTTCGTAGGTCTACAAGGTATAGACAACCACCTGAAAGGTATTCACTGATGATTGGAGATGTATTTTTTATTTGAATACTAACATGGATGAACCTAGATCAATAGAAGAGGCATTAGGTATGAATGATGTAGAATCCTAGAAGATTGATATGATTGAAGAAATGGCATCTTTGAAAAATAATGATATATGGGATCTTGTACCATTTCTTGAAGGACGAAAACCTATTGGTTGCAAATGGGTGTTCAAGGAAAATATTGGTTCAGATGGAGGTATTGATAATTACAAAGAAAGATTGGTTACAAAAGGTTTCTCTCAAGTTGAGGGTGTTGATTATGGTGAGATATTTTCTCCTGTTGAAAAAATGACATCCATTAGATTTTTTCTTTTTATTGTTGCTTCTTATGATTTAGAGGTTGAGAAAATGGATGTGAAAACTTCTTTCCTTCATGGTGACTTGGAGGAGGATATTTATATGACACGGCCATAGCACTACATGGTGAAAGGTAAAATTAAATTGGTTTACAAATTGAAGAAATCTTTGTATGGCCTAAAATAGAGTCCTAGGATGTGGTACCAAAAATTTGATACATATGTGTTGATTTTGGGATTTGAACATTCTAGATTATATCATTGTGTTTATTATAAAGCTGGTGGTGATCATTTTCAGTTTATTACATTATATGTTGATGATATGTTATTTATTGGTAAAGGAAAAGGTATGATTTCAAAACTGAAATCTCAACTTGCTGCTAAATTTGAAATGAAAGACCTTGGTGTAGCTAGACACATTATTGGGATGGAAATTAGAAGAGATGGAGTGAAAAAGCTATGGCTTCACCAAAGTATTCCAATTCAATTTTACAAATGTTTGATATGTAGGATTGTAGACCATTGTGTGTTCCTTTTTCAGCTAGAACAAAGTTATCTACTTCATATTGTCTAACATCCCATCAAAGATGGAAGACATGAGAAAAATGCCTTACCAAAGTGTAATTGAATTTTTTATGTATGCTATGGTTTGTACTAGACCAAACATTTCCTAAGCAGTGGGATCTTTCCAAATATATATCTAATCCTAGTAGATTTCATTGGGATCCAATTAAAAGAGTCTTCAAATATTTGTGTGGTGCCTCAGAGTATTCCTTATGTTATCATAGTAATTTTACTAAAGTCGATATTTCCCTTGATATTCGTAGTTATGTGGATTCATATTGTGCAGGTGATGTCAAGATAGAAAATGATCCATCAATGCTTATGTGTTTGCTTTATTTAGTGGTGCAATTAGTTGGATGGGTGAGCAACAGACCTTGTGGTTGTTTTGTCCACTATTGAAGCTAAATATATGGCAGCTACTCATGCTTGTAAAGAATCCATTTGGCTTAAGAGACTATGTTCAGATATTAGAATAAAACAAGGTGCAATGACAATTTATTGTGATAGTTAGAGTGTGATATGTCTAGCTAAGAACCCAACATTTCATGCCAGGATAAAGCACATGGATGTATAGTATTATTTTGTTAGAGATATGGTTGAAGATGGTAGGGTGAAGTTGGTTAAGGTAGAGACTTTGATGAATGTTGTTGATTCTTTAACTAAGCCTATGAGCACAAATTAGAAGTTCAAATGGTTTTAGAGTCTATGGGCCTTTCAACCCCTAGCAATTAGGATATTATGTTTGTATACATCCAAAATTGGTCTGGAGAAAATTAATTAAATACTAGTTATTTAATTAATAAAATATTTATTTCCCCTACTTATAAATAAATTGCAAAGTTTATTTATATAGTTCATATTTCTTAATTCTTCTTATCTGAACCACTTTCATCGTGATTTAATTAAATAAACAAATTTAACTAATTTTTTTTATTTGATTAATTCCCTCTTATTAAAGTTGAATTTTTAATTCAAATTTTGTCACATTTTTCCATATTTTTCTAACATCCTTCCAAATCATATTCCATCTAACCATGTGTCACATGAAATTAATTATTTCTAATTTCTAAAATGGGTATTTACTCTCGACAATCTTAACAAACTCAGAGACACATGGCTTCTCCTTTCTATTTATTCTCTTCTACACTTGGCAAGCTTGTTCTATTAAAGGGGACAACTTCCTTGTTTCTCTCTAACCTCCTCGTTTCTCACCATTGATCTCTCTAGAATCAATCTTGATCGTCCATTACTTCCAACTCACTTGATTCCTTGGTGAAATCTATAAATAGAGACTCATTTATAGCTTTTGATATAGAGAGCATAGCATAAATTTACTCTGTTGAAATACTTCCAACATTAGAGAGTTTAGCATTGGCATTTTAGTTTAGAATTTAGCATTTGATTCCAAGTAGTGTTATAATGGCAATTTCATTTCTAGGAACTTAATTATTGCATTAGCATTACAACATTCTCATAGTATCTCCATTAGCTTAGCATTTTCTCATTGCATCATTTCACATCATTTTGTATACAACATACCTTTTAGCATATCATTTAGTTTATTATCCAATAAATTCATCAAATCATGTAGGTGGAGGCATAGTTTCCTGCATTCTAGTTTAATGGCTTCTCATTTCTTAGGTGTCATCCTAATAATTTAGTGCTTACCTAAAATTTGAGAGCACTAATACAGGATCCTTAAGAATAGAGGAAGATGGAATGGCTTTAAGGAATCATTTTATCAATTGTTTGGTTAAATTTTATTTCCTTAATATAATACATTGCATCGATTGTGTGTTTTGAATTGATTATTCTAATTCACATATTTTATCACACACAATGTTTATACACCCTATCATTGCTCTTGCAAGGTGTTTGACAATGGGATATTTTTGGGAAAATGTGTCTCAACCTTGCAATTACATAAGGTTTACTATTATAGGTAAGCATGGGGGGTACTCGAGGGGGGGTACCCCCCACGAGGGATCCAAGGGTTGTGTTCCCCAAGCCAAATTTTATGTATATTTTATTATTATAAATCTGGACCATTCATCATTAGGTTTCAAATTGATGGTAGATTTTTTTTGGCTTGATTTTCCCTAGAAGGCAACCCTATTTTATGAGGGCATTGTATTACGATTGCATATTATGTTGTATTTTGTGAGTCTAATATTGTTTGTGTTGCCTTTGGATCTCTAGTTGGTGATACTCCTATGAGAAGCTTGCTCTACAAGTATATTATAATCTTCAAGATTTCTAAATAATACATTGGGTGGCTTTAAAGTGTGGGGTTTTTTCTCCCGAAATGGTTTTCCCCAAATAAACCATTGTGTTGTGGTATGCATGATAAATGTGTTTATTTATGTTTAAGTTTTTGCAACTGTTAAAAAGATATATAAAGTTTTGCATTATTCTCCTCTCAAGATTAGTGTAGGAAGTTGTTCTGCTACCTTAGCTTCCTAACAATTTTGAGTTCAAAACTCTCACTCATACTTTCCCTATGCCATTTTTCATTGTTGTTGCTCATTAAATGAGCTCATGAGTAGGTATAGGTTGCCCTCAAAAAAAATAAAAATAAAATTTTAAATTTTAAAATTTCTTACAACTCTCTCTATTGACAGTGGCTAAGGGAATAATAAAATAAAAAATAAAAAATTGATGCCCCTACATCAAAGATTGTTGGTGTTAGAACATTTCATATTTGCATAAAAATAATGATTTCCTGTAGATATATTTCACATGAATTAGTAATTATTCATGAGTATGATTAAAAAATCATTTATATATTTAGTAATGGATATAATGTCTTTTAGCATGCACAAAACTTATAGTTCACTTTAAAGAAAGTTTAAAACTGCTAGGTGGATTATGCATGAATTTATATATAGTTTAGGTAGTGATAGACTAAAGGTTCCTATATACATTAGATTACTCTAAAACACATATAAGGGTGTGTGTGAACATGTGTAAATAAATGTACACATGCATATTTTTAGAGGATCCCTCTATATATTCTTAGTATGAAAGAGATCAATGTGGATGTGTTTATTATTTTAGAGTAAAAAATTGTGAACTAATAAATTTTAAATTAGGTTAGTTGAATTTATAAAGTATGAATTAGCTTTGTGTGAACTAATAAATCATGAATTAGCTATTTGTTTGATTTAATATATTTAGAAGACTTGTGTCTATATATGTGAGCTTGAAATGAAAGACGACAATGTATCTAGGTGTTTTTTTTTTTTGAAAAAAATATGTGCTATTAAATTATGAAAAAAGTTTGTTTAATTTAATATATTTAGAGGACACGAGCCTACATATATGAACTTCATATGGAAGCTAGGTGTTCAATATTTTTAGGTAAAAATTTATGAGCTAACAATTTATGAATTATGTTAGTTGAACTAATACATTATAAATGAGATATGTGTGAACTAATACATTATGAATTAAAGTTTTATGTGTTCAATAATATTTGTATAGAAAACATTCCTATATGTATGAACTTGACATGAAAGAGATTATTGTATCTAGGTGTTCATTATTTTTGAGTAAAAAATGAGCTAATGAGTTGTGAATTAGGTTAGTTCAACTAATAAATTATGAATCTCTACGTGAAAGTTAATAAATTATGAATTAGGAACTAGTTATTTAGAAATTTTTATTGTATTATCAAATATCACCTATAATGTGTAGCTATTGATTTTTTGTAAATACGGGAAAGATTCATAACCAAGATTTATAGTATAAAGATATTTTTTGATATATACAAAGAATTAATAAATCAATCATATTGTGAATTCTAAAGTTAGAACGTGTGAGATGTTGAGATTTGATAAATTATGAATAATAAAAATTATATTAACACTTGAAATAGATCTCATTGAGATATTTGGAATATTATCACCTAAAACTATGACACTTGATACAAGAGCATTCAATTGAGTGGCCTCTTAAGTGGCACCTATGAGAGTCCATAGGGATAACATTAACCTTGAGGAACATTCTCCAATTTCCAATCCTCCTTGACTTAGTATAAAACCATAATAATAATTGAATCATTTTCATAGCCTATGGACCTCCATTATATTTACCAAGTAGATATTTTATTGGCCTTAATTTGTCCTTCCTGGACTAGATATATTTTTTGCACATAAGATTCTTATGAATTTCCTAATATACCACCAAGTAAAACTAATAAGCATAGAAGGGTCCACAACATGTCTACATTTGAAGAAGTATATTTACAAATGTGAGAAAGAAAAATAGTTTTAATTTATAATCATCTTAAGTATGATTTAAAATTTCATTCTTCTAAAGGCATGGTTGAGTTAAACATGAGACTAGATTATATTTTTTTTACTAAGGATCTTAGGGGATGTGTACAATTCACTTGGAAAATATAAATATTTAGATCTAGATATGATTTTTCTCTTGGAATCAATTTTTATAATAAAACTAGGTCCAAAATCTATTAAACTTGTAATTTATCATTAACAAACAAACATGATTTATTTATCAAGGATAAATTAGTCAACATCACATAGGTCCAAGTTTTACTTAGAAATGAAAAAGTAGGGTATTAAACATGATAAAGTGAGTTAATTTCACTTTATGATCATCTCAAGTTTGATTACTCTCATGAGATGATCAATTTATTAATTCTAAAAAAAAAATATGAGTTAAAATTAGAATCATGCTCTATAAAATAAATAATAAAATATTCATGTGACTTCCATGAATATAAAATAAATGAACACATTTGGTCTACAAGATAAATACTAAAATAGCCATCTAAAGTCTATCAATAGTAAATACATAGTCCATGAATAGAAAATACATAGTCCATGTGAATAGAAAATATGTGCAGTTCATGAATAGGAATGCATAGCCTATGCCAATAAATATTAAAACAGACATAGAAAATACATACATAATTTTTACATGAATAGAAAATATACTAAAATAGCTTATGTTGAACACCTGGAATAGTAAGAGGGGGATGAATCAGTATTCCTTTAAACAAATTAAACATAATCCATCCAATTACCAATATACATCCAGCAACAATAATGAAGGAAAACATGAAAAATCCACAAGATCACATGACACATGAACACCAGTATTTTTACATGCAAAACCAAAAATGGGAAAAACCACAGTGAGGGTTAGATCATAATATATTATATTTGTATATAGTGTATTATAGAAAGGCTCACTGCCAACTGGACTCACTATCCTAGTGAATTCACTACCCACCGAAGGTAAGAAATATAGAAATAAGGGGTGGCTACATAGCCTATTTGAACTAATACAATAACATCTATCATATGAAGGATTACAGATCCAATGAGGTAAAAAATAATCTTCACACAGATCTGAATCAATACTCTGCTCAGCTCATAATCTACTCAACTCTGATTATATTCAGATCACACACCCGTAGGTGAAGCACCATACATGTCATATGTCTATTTGCTCTCTCTATTCCTTCCTCATCATCATTCACATTTTCCCCCAAAAATCAAAACTCCAAAGTTAATCTCCTATATATATCCATATCAAGTGTAACTTCAATTAGGTCGGGCTAATTAGAAGTAACACACCAAATTTGAACATGTCTTCCTCAAAATATCATATCCACATCTCGCACCATAATTCAAAATTCAATTCACCTTAAGATAGGTCATGATGGACCTAATATAGATCCCACATAAGATAAAATTACTTGCATGTCCTCTACAAAAACATCGAACATGCTAGGTTGGCCCAAGATAAGACCTAAACATAAAACCTTCATATGTACATACAATTCGTCATATGTGTGACTTCAAAACTTGATCTTCCTTTGAATTCACACTCAGCCGACATCTAATAGCTTATCCTCATCATCGAAAAACAAAATAATTATCCACGAAGAAATGTAGAATCTCCCACACTAATACACTGTACAAGGAATGACTACAATATACAAGGTTGAACTCAGTCATTCATATCTTTCTAATACTTCACAAAATTTCACACAATCTTGAATGTAGATGGATCTAGTGATCTTAAGACTATAGTTAGAAATACAGAGTGATATCTCAAATTGCGGTGGAGTGTGGACCCAAAAACTAACGTGCTAAACCACAATACTGTCAGAAGGAATACTTAGCCAAATTCTTGTATAACCATATTTTTTGGATCAACTTGTTTTGTCTAAATGTCTTCAAGAATGCTTCCAATCCATTCTAGAATGATCATAACAATGTTGACATCAATGAAAACACTGGATCATACAATATATACACCTCATTCTCATGTTTCCAAACAGTATCAACAATGAAAAACTTCCAACAATCTTCCTTTTACTTCCAACAATCTCCCCCTTTGTCATTGATGGAAACATACATATCAAAAAAATCCAAAAACTTGTCTCTCCCCCTTACACATATCTCTCCAAGTGTTGTTCAAGTATCTCTCCCCAACTCTCCAAAAAAATTTCAAGTATCTCTCCCCCTTTGACATCAATGGAAAAGGGTGTACCAATATCAAAAAAAAACTGTGTATACTCCCCCTCATAAAGTTAACCAAAAACTTCTATACCTTCTGCATATATATAAAAAAAATTGAAATTTTGAAAAATGCATGAGTAGAAATTGTCAACCTAAAGATGTTGACCCTTGAAGCTTCTGCAAAATGACTTTCCAAGTGGACCTACCTTCTTCCCACTAGTTATTTTTTGTTGCAAGTATTATGTATTGTGACTCAAGTTTTACCAAGATTTATTTTCCTTAATTTGAAGTATAGGGAGTAAGATTTATCTCTGAAATCCTATCTATACTAGCAAGGGAACTTGAGATAAGTATATGCTTCATTTTCACCAAGTCCCTTAGCTTCTCTAATTGTCTGATTGTTTCTTCCTTCTAGCTTTGCAGGGTAAATTATTCTTCATGTAAGGTCACTAAAGCATTCTAGGTCTAATCATCTATATCTTGTACTGAGTCATAAGTGTTTGATGTACAGCTTATATGTGTCTCAATTGTATTCATAGCATCCTCTATGCTTTGTGTGGCATCAGGCCACTTCATGAAATATAGAAATAGGTTCCTTTCTTCCTCTTCATATGCATGGACATCCTTCAAACTCTCTTCTACTTTGTTGTGTGTAGATGCACACTTTTTTGTGATGTCTAATAACTTTTTTTATATAATCCATGCTTCAATTTCTATTTCACCTTGTTCTCTTAGTTTGGAGGCATATTCCTTGAATTTTTCCATTATCTCTTGTGTTTTCTTTACAAATTCACTAATCTCATGCTCATGTTGAGCATCACCTATATCTTCTTCAAAGGTCATAGTGATACCAGCTTCCTTTTTGCTCATGGCTTTTTTTTAAACTCTCCTTGTGGTTTTCTTTTCTTCTACCCTAATGGCATGGACTATCGAAGGGGATTTCTCCCTTATTGGAGGACCACCTATGGACTTCCTCTTCTTACAAGTTGTAGGTAGAGATGCAATAACTGATCTCCTAGAGCTATCAGAGACTTCTTCTATACTCATTTTAGCTTTAGCTCTCTCTATAGTTGCCCTAGTTGTGTCTTTTGAGATGCCAAACTCTTTGGCATAGGATTCTACCTCAACATCAACCTGTTTCTAAGTTATTTGTTATTTTTAAAATTTTTGAGAAACTTACATTATATTTTCTCTATAGTTTCTAAATCTTGGTTTGTTGGGATCCTTAGGATTGTTCAGCAATACTTCAGCACGGCCAATAGCTTCATCTTTTTTTACTTCATAGCCAAGCTCTGGGACCCAAACACTTCTAGGTTCAACTACTTTCATTATGTAATAATTAATAGAAACCAAAAAGGTAATGTCATTCATGTATTTTCATACCACATCTCTTGGAATTTGTTGTATCATATTCATCCTTCTTTGAAACATTGCAAAGAATGTTGTAAGGGCATCACCCTAAGCATCCATATCTCCAAGATTACTCATGTAGTATCTTATTTGATGAGCAATAGGTTTTTCATTTGACTGGAATTAACCTTTCCAACTACCAGAATTTCCTTCATAAAATAGAAAACCAAACATACTACCAATGTGCCATAACTGAATACATGCTTTTTCTTCTTAATTTCCTTTAGGTTCTCCATTAGTTGTTGTCGGAGAAACTCACAAAGGTCATATTCACCATTGTTCTCAATCATATCCACTACCACGTTAATTGTGGTGGTAGAGACCGAATTGTCTCCATAAATCATATTTCCAATAACCATAGTTGCATATTGAATTGTCATATTTCTAATAGGGTTTATTGTAGTACTCATTGTCAACATTATTTCTTTGTTCTTGGAAGATTTTCAGACTAGAATTGGTCTAGTGGACCATAAACCGATGATTTCTCTAATCACTTTAGGTTGGTAATCATGTGAGTGCCATCAATCCACATAAACTAATCATGAATTATGCTTAATGTCATTTTAATACACTTCTCTTCATAGCTAAAGTGTGGAAACTGGTGCCACACATCTAATTTCTTCTCATTCAAGATATTGTATTCTAGTTTCAAGGTGTAATCTTCTCCAACTAATTCATATACCCAGGTTTGTGCAAGATCATGGCCCTCCAAAAAGTGGCGATGTGAAAAAAAGGTGTTTTGAACTCACCCAAAATCGCAAAAATCCACTTTGACTTTTTCTAGGCTCGGGTAGAAAGTACATTGTGCCATAGCAAACACCAAAGCTAAATGGATATCTATTACCAAATGGATATCCATTTAGTTTAAGTTTTTTTTTTAATTTGGTCGGGTCCGGCATGAATATATTATATTAAGTTTTTTTTTATATTATTATATAATATTTAATATATTATTATATAATATTAAATATATTATAATATTATGATATATTAAATATATTATAATATATTAAATATATATAATAATATAATAAAAAATAGCTTAAACTAAATAGATATATGTTTGGTAATGGATATCCGTTTAGAATGGATATCCATTTTAAACAGATATACATTTAACTTTGGTGTTTGCTATGGCACCATGTACTTTCTACATGAGCCTAGAAAACGTCAAAGTGGATTTTTGCGTTTTTGGGAGAGTTAAAAATGCCTTTTTTTCACATCACCTTTCAACTTCTTCCATTATGCAATAATCAATAGAAACCAAAAAGGTAATGTCATTCATGTATTTTCTTACCACAACTCTTGAAATTCTTTGTCTCATATTCATCCTTTTTTTAAACATTGCAAAGAATGTTGTAAGGGAATCACCCTGTGCATCCATATCTCCAAGATTAATCATGTAGTATCTTATTTGATGAGCAACAAGTTTTTCATTTGACCAATTAACCTTTCCAAATACTAGAATTTCCTTCATAAAATAAAAAACCAAACATACCACCAATGTGCCATACCTGAATACATGCTTTTTCTTATTAATTTCCTTTAGGTTCTCCATTAGTTGTTGTTGGAGCAACTCATAGAGGTCATATTCACCATTGTTCTCAATCATATCCACTACCACATTAATTATGGTGGCAGATATCGAACTATCTCCATAAATCATATTTCCAATAACCATAGTTGCATATTAAATTGTCGAATTTCTGATAGGGTTTATTGCAATACTCGTTGTCAACATTATGTCTTTGTTCTTGGTAGATTTTTGGACTAGAATCGTTCTGATGGACCATAAACTAGTGATTTCTCTAATCACTTCCTTGGTAATCATGTGAGCACCATCAATCCACATAAACTAATCATGAATTTTGCTTAATGCCATTTAATACACTTCTCTTCATAGCTAAAGTCTGGAAACCAGTGCCACACATCTAATTTCTTCTCATTCAAGATATTGTATTCTAGTTTCAAGGTGTAATATTCTCCAACTAACTCATGTACCCAGGTTTGTGCAAGATCATGGGGGTCCAAAAAGTCGCGATGTGAAAAAAAGGCATTTTTAACTTGCCCAAAAATGAAAAAATCTACTTTGACTTTTTCTAGGCTTAGGTAGAAAGTACATGGTGCCATAGAAAACACCAAAGCTAAATAGATATTCATTCAGAATAGATATCCATTACCAAACAGATATCCATGTAATTTAAGTTATTTTTTTAATTTGGTCGAGTTCAGCATGAATATATTATATAAAGTTATTTCTTTAGTTTAAGTTGTTTTTTTATATTATTATATAATATTAAATATATTATAATATATTAAATCTATTATTATATATTAAATATATTATTATATAATATTATAATATAATATAATATTTAATATCATATATATTATATTATATAATAAATATGATAATATAATATAATATATTGTATTGTAATATAATATATTATTATTATATTATATTATAATATAATATATTATTATTATATTATATTATAATATAATAATATATATGTTAAATATGTTATATGTTGTATATATTACCATATAAATTTACGTTCATACCATATTTAAGTCGAGTCCTTGGACCTGGCGAGTTAGAAAAAACAACATAAACTAAACGGATATATGTTTCGAAACGCATATTTGTATCATGTGGCATAAAATCAGAAAAAGCAAAACCTGAGAGTTATTTTTCATTCTGCATTTTCCTTGTCTATGTGTTTTAGCATTTGAGAAACTCATATATCCATTTGGCATTAGATGTTTTTACTCAAATCACCCAAAATTCACAGGTATTTATAAATTTTAAGGTTTTTTCAATTTTATATTAGTTTTGCATTATTTTTTAAGAATTTTAGTCAAAAATAGGTTTTTGAATAAATTTTTTTTGCATTAAAATGATTGTTAATTTTTTAAAAATTTCATCAAAAAATAGGCTTAAGAATGGTTGATCCCAACCGGAGTCAAGATGAAAACCCTACAAATTCTCTTTTTCCACTAATTTCTCCAGATCAAAATGTGCCCACAATCCATGAATCTATCCATAGAAATTTAAATCAATTGAGAAACATATGTCAAATTTATGATACACTCCCTGAGCTCTCAAATATGAAAAAAATTTAGAAACAATCATTTCAAATGTTGAAACTCTAACAAATGAGCATAATAGGTTTGTAGAGTGGCAAGAGTCCCAAAGGAAACAATATGCCAATGGTTTATCATATGATGAAGTGAGGGAACTTGATATTGACAAATCCCAATTATCCCAGCTATTCATCAATCCCAAAACAAGACAACCCATAGATGTGAGGAAGCCTAAATTTTCAATTAAATAGTGCACACATAGAGGTATATTAGATAATTTATGGAAACATTGGTGGATGGTTTTTGATAAACCACCCAACAATAATCTTGATGTCCCTCAATATTCTATACAAAAATTTTATGTCGAGTTTGTCCTAGAGAGGCATTTCAATTACTTTGATATGTGATATTTACAAGGTGTGGGTAAAGGGATGCCACAAGATAGACCTAGAGCACATTGAGTCACCCCACTTCTTCCTGCTCCACCTATTGCTTCCTCGGCTCTAGTGCCTTACCCTAAGATTGTTTTAGACACAAGGAGACAGAGCATTTTTTCCATACATGCATTGAGTGATCATTCACTCACACAGAGTTCACATGTTGTACAGCCGCATGACAGTGCATCCCATCATGATGGTGATGCACCTGTTGCATCCCATCATGATGGCAATGCACCTGTTGCATCAGTTGTGACTAGTACACCCTCCTATTCAACACATATTTGTGTGCCCCATTACTACATCATGTGCCACAATATATGTTTGGGTCCTCTTCGACAATCCAATGAGGCTCCAATAGACACATCCAACTATGAGGTCCATGATATATTAGATGTAGGAGTTGAGAGAGCACAGAGTGAACCATTTCTAGGAGAGACATCAAGTGGAAGAGATGATTTGGAAGCATTGGTAAGACTTAAAGTAATTTCATAGTGCAGTTTATCTAAATTCTTTCATATTTTATAAGAGATGTTAGTACTAATATATGTTTATGTGTTGGAATCTTTAACAGTTGCTAATAGAGGATGAAATTTCACAATTGTAGGAGGCTATGCAATCAGCCATTTCATTTGGACTAAAGACTTAGTATATGGTATCATTTAAATTGTTATTTAGATGTTAATTTTTAAAATCTATTATGTTTAAATTATGCAGCAACCTAGTACTTTTACAACCACGTTGACTGAGCCTGACCCATTGGAAGAAGTTACACACTATGCTTTTTATATATTCTTGAAATTATGATTATATGTGCATGTGCATTTAAATTGTGTTACATTCTTGTTATTTTTTATATAGAAAACTATCTTAGCTGCTTCATCCATTATGAGCCCATCTAGTGTTCAAGCATCACAACAGGTATGTGTTTATTTTATATTGTAGATATTTACATTTAGATATGAGTAGATATATGTTTAGTAAATATTATTATTTGTCAACAATTATATGTTAATTTGTATCATTTTTACTTTACCTGCTATAGTCCTCCGCTCGATTTAGCAATGTGATGAATGTGGGACCATTTCGTTATACAAGGACTCCTAATCATCCTAAGGAACAATCATATGTAGAACATCTTACAAAAAAGAGAGCAAGACTTGAGGTAAACAAGAATTGCATTTTTGATATAATATAGTTCAATATAGTGATTTTGATGTTAACTTGATAATTTCCAAATTATAGTATATAAGTTCCTATTTACTAGTCTATCTTGTCAACCATTCACATAATTAATCTAATTTGTGGTTTGAATTGTTATTGTGTAGGAAACTTCAGAGCCACTGAGTTCTTTGAGGAGGCTCAATTTTGATGATCCAGCTTAGGATTAGGATTTCATAGAGATTGATACATTTAGGTTTTGATAGATCTTGAGATGACATATATGCCACAATTTGTAAAACTTGTTTTGAGTAGGCATATATGCCAAATTTTGATATGCACAAACATAATTATTCTATATTTTGATAAATAAGAATTGACATTCAATCTAATTTGTTCCTCGTGTGCATGTCTTTCTACTTTGAATCTTCAAAATAGAATGTATATATAGTTATTTTAGAATAGTTTAAAGTTATGGTCAATAACATGTTATAGATTAACGAAATTGCATTTTAATACAACTTATGAATTATAATTGGTAATCTATCTATGTTATAGCTCATTCATATTAAGATTCACATACATTACATTCCATGAGACCACAATTCTTTGAGGCAATTTTTCAAACAATTTACTGCCTTTTCTATTGCACCACATTTTTCATACATGTAGACCAAAGCATTTTATCAAACAATTTACTACCTTTTTGCTATGGCTAAAATCTTACAACAAGTGCGCTTGAACAAGCTTGTATACATTAACAACATAATATGAATGACTTGAGTTAAGACTACCAATGTGACTGCAGAAAAAGTTTCATAGG
Source organism: Sequoia sempervirens (assembly GCA_007258455.2). NCBI lineage: Eukaryota > Viridiplantae > Streptophyta > Pinopsida > Cupressales > Cupressaceae > Sequoia > Sequoia sempervirens. The sequence continues at coordinate 21,802 of VDFB02276447.1, read as the reverse complement.
GGTGCCAAAAAAGAGGAAGAGTAATAGAGTTTTCAAATATTTGATTACCTCCATATGTTGCATGTTGAACACTCAATTTGAGAATACACATGGTTTTAAGCTCTCTTGAATGAATTTACATTTGACATTATTTATTTTTTGAACTCTTGTAATGAAGTGGGTGGCTGATTTTTTTCAAACGAAGCTAAAATTAATGAAAAATGGTATGAGAAGCACTATCTAATATTTGTTGAGAAGAATTATTTGAAAAAATTCCTCAAAGAATTGTGGTCTCATAGACAAGGAAATAAAGATGAAAAGAGCAGCTTATGACAGTCTTATGGCATTGATTCTTTTGATTGATTAAAAACTTCAAAAAAATCCCATACAACTTGATGAAATATATGTCAGTATAGTGTTCATTCAAAAGTAATATAATCATCTTGATAAAAATCAATGTCACTCAATGGTTCTAAACACTCTATACAAACCATATGAGTGATGCAACCATCAAAAAAAACTATTACAACTCAATTCAATATTCATGCCATTAAAACCTTCAAGCTTAATAACATGTCACTAAATCCTTAATGTAAAAGGTATAAAATCATCATGAATAAGAATCACTATCTTTCAACCATGATACATAAACAAGAACATTATGTACACCATAGGGTTTTCATGCAACCTTCAAAAAAATTCCTTACAACTCAACAAGATACAAATTTCATTAGATGGTTCATGTGAAATCTATACAATAATCATGATCAAAAAATAAGACATCACTCGACCATGATGCATGAATAAACACTATATATGCATACCATATGAGTATGATACAACCATTAAACAAACCAAATACAACTCCATGACATGTATGTTATTTGACCTTCCACATGCAATTTGTATTATCGTAATGCACAACAATGAATGTTGCTAATCATAATGCATGAATAAGAAAACTAGGCATACCATATCGGCTTGATTCACACTAGTCATAATGTACACTTCGCACAAAAGCAATAACAGTCATATGATATTGTCATATATGTCAATCAACCTTGACCCACACCAAACTTTCTATATGAGTTTGATGCAATATTCAAATAAGAATGTATAAGTGTAATACAAATGTAATGCAACCTTTGAACAAAACCCAGCATACAAAAAATATATATATATCATCAATTCCTTCATGCAAATGTCATACAGTCATGTAGAAGCATCAATGTCACTCAACCATAATACATGAACAAGAAAATTTCAATAAAATTCCATACATAATAATTTGTAACCATCAACTCAAATCGATACAAGTTAGTGGAATATATGTTATTATAACTTTCACTCAAAAATTCATAATAAACATGCATGAATGAACACACTAAGCACACCATAATGAGCAATAGTTATGATGTATTATTAACACAAAATCTAAAATTGGTAAGATGTTGTCATATATTCCATTCAACCTAACACAATTGGTGTACTCCATTTGAACAATAAAAGACAACATTCAATGTCATTCAATTATGATGCATAAACAAATGCATTAGACATGGCATAAAAGTTTGATTTATGATGGAAATATAATCTACACCATTTAACCCTAATAAACCATTAGCCTACTCTTATCATCTTATCATTTTCATCATCATTGCTTTCATCATTGACCATCCTTATCTTCCTGTCCAATCTATATCCTATCATATCTTATCCAATATTTATCATCTTTTATCCTATCTCATCACCCAATCATAATCCATATCATATCGTATATCAAAATCAATTTTGTCAAGAGTCTATGAAATAAAAAAGGAATCTTCTCTAAAAACACTTGAAAAGAAGCAGAACAAAGTGAATGAGATAGATAATGTATTGAATGAAGAGATTCTTCCTTCTCTCAAGAAGTTTCAAGGAAGGTTCCTATGTAGTATGTGCAATGGGAAAATGGCAATGGAGAAGTGGAAAAACTCAAGATGTTGTCCTAAGTGTTGATGATAGAGCAGTTGATCTAAAGCTCAAAGTAAAAGATATGAAAAAGAAGATAGAAGATCATGAAAAGGAATAATAGGGGTGTTAACATGTAATAGCAGTAGAGATGAGGAAAAATGTGTGGATGGTCAAGTTGCAGATGCAAAAGAAATAGTTGGAAGTGTTGAAATTGAAGCAAAACAACTAAAGACTAAAATTAACCACTTAGAAAAGGAATTAAAAGATAAGAAGAAGATTTTATTGTCAATGAAAAGGAGGTTAGTCTGCTCTAAAAACACTTGAAAAAGAAGACCAAAATGAATGAGATAGATAATGTATTCAATGAAGAGATTCTTCCTACTCTTGAGAAGTTGAGGAAGGTGCATGTGTAGATTCTTCTTTGTTCATCGTGCGACCAAACTGACAGTTCCAATGCATCTAGATGGGTACGTTTAGGCTAGGAATGGTCCTGTTTTGTACCCAAACATGTCGAAATAGTCTGAGCTACATTGTACCAAAAATATTCCTTAACATACCAGAGTGCAAAAAGGCAACAATCTTTGACAAATTGTTACTCAAAAACTGTGCCACTTAGAAAAATTATGTTTGAGGCTAGGGGATCATGTAGGGCCCCTCTACACTAAACTCTCTTGGTTTTTGATATCTCTGAGGCGTTTTCCTGTGGTGTCAAGTTTTCAATTGATGGGAAAAGGGTTAGATGGATGCAGTGTAAAATTGGGAAGGGGTGAAACTTTCATTCTAATCCTTGTGCAACCAAACTGACACTTCCAACACATCTAGATGGATACGTTTAGGCTAGGCATGGTCCTGTTTCACACCCAAACATGCTGAAATAGTTTGAGTTACATTGTATTGATGATATCCCTTAAGAGTCCAAAGTGCAAAAAGGCAGCAATATTTGATGAGCTATTACTTAGAAATCATGTCACTTAGTAACAATTTTTTTTAGGCTACGAGATCATGTAGGGCCCCTCTACAATAACCTCTCTCATTTTTTGATATCTCTGAGGCATTTTCCCATGGTGTCGAGTTTTCAATTGATTAAAAAAGGGTTAGATGCATGTAGTGTAAAGTTGCAAAGGGTTGTAATTTTTGTTCTTCTCCTTGTGTGACCAAACCAATAATTCCAACATGTCAAAATTGGTGGGTTTATTCTAGGCATGGTCCTATTTCACACCGAAACAGTCTAAGCTACATTATACCAAGGATATCCCTTAAGAGTCCAAAGTGTAAAAAGGTAACAATCTTTGATGATCTATTACTCAGAAATCATGTCACTTAGAAACAATTTGTCTAAAGCTATAGGATCACCTACCCCTCTACAATAACCTCTCTCATTTTTTGATATCTCTAAGGCATTTTCTCGTGGTGTTAAGTTTTCAGTTGATGGAAAAAGGGTGAAATGCATCTAGTGTAAAGTTGCAAAGTGGTGTAACTTTCGTTCTATTCATCATGTGACTAAACTAACAGCTCCAACACGTTTAAATGGTTATGTTTAAGCTCAGAATCAGTGAATAAGTGAAGCATTTACTCAAATACACATAAGTCATGAAGTACACACATGAATACAAAGTGTACACATGAAAACACATAAGTCATAAAGTATACATTGGAATACACATAAGTCACAAAGTATACACATAAGTTGTAAAGTATAAACTTGAATACATGTAAGTCATAAGTCGAAAGTCATGATCAACACCCATGCCTATAACATTCAAGATACAATTTACACAATACGCATGATATCATCATTCAAGAATTGCTATAAAATATAGGATTTACAAAATACCACGTAGGTATACAACAAACAACCCTAATACATAGTCATTTCCCACTAGGGGAAGGAAATAGATCATGTGTTTCCTTCACGATCGGCTGGATGGAGTTTATGTTGATTCTTTTTTCTTTCAAATGTGCCCACTTGTCCTCCTCTCTTCACTCATTTGGAGAGATGCAACTAATAGAACAAGAAGTATTTACATTAATATATAGAAATTGAAAATTTTGGAATGGAATATACAAAAAAATCACAAAAAAATAATCATCACACCCTTCCACAATAGTATTGCTTTGTCGATCTGGAGTGACAAGCACCTGTAGCAAACATCAAGATAGTAATTAAACTACATACAAGTATCATGAAAATTTTCAATAATAAACCATAGAAGAGAAAATATAATGTCAAATTTACTAATTTTTCACATACCTCTACCAAAGGATTAGAACTGGCTATTGTTGCAGCAACTCCATGGACCATCATTCCATGAACATAGCAATATACTTAGAATAAAAAATCTCTCGAGTCATCATTATGTTTTTTGGTATTGTTTTTTTGGCATTGTTTTTTCAACTATTGTGTGTTGTGGGTCAAGATGGGCAGAGATAGAGTTATGACTAAGATAGATAATTATGAAGATTTTCGCCAAGACCCCTTGGCTTGGCATATCTATTCAAAAGGTGGGCTTGCACCACTTATGGAAAATCTTGTGGGCCATGACGAGATGTTGTCAGCCCAGTTTGCTAGTTCTTGGAAGGATAGGCAGGTCATCATGGGTGGCATAGATTTCTACATGGATGAAGAGGTGATTGGTAAGGCTACTATCCTTTCCTATGAGGGCATGAAGTATAAAAAACACACCAAAACGTAGGACTTGGTGAGTCTGAACACGTTCTTTAAGGGAAATGAGAAGCCGGTGAAAAAGAAGTTGGGTTTCGACCATGAAGTGTTGCCTAAACCCTGGGATAAGGTCTACCTTTCCATCATGAAATATGTTACCCTTCAGGGTAGATTCAAGGTATTTTATTTTTACCACTTACCATTGTTAAATCACTTAAGGCATAAGATGTTGCTTAGCTTCCCTTTCTTTTTTCTTTCTTCTCTGGAAATTTTCATCAAAGAATCCCAAGAAATTGCCACCCTTAACCTTGATTCTCCACCTCCTTTACTGCTGCACCAAGGCCTAATGCATACACTCTACCAATTCCATTTGGCTCTAGTCCCTCCCAAACCCATCTCAACTATGAGAGTGAAAGAGTTGGAATCCCCAAAAATTAACCCTGAAAACCCATCCCCTGTTGTCTCGGAGGGCTCGAATAGGAAATCCCCCATCCTTGAGAATGATCCTAGTACTGAGACTTTAGCCACTTAGCCCCCAAAGAAAAAGAAAAATGTGGTTGGGTTGACCCAATCAACTGTTACGACTGGGCTCTATGAGCTGAAGCACAAGAAGGTCAGCAAACTGGCTACTAAGAAGAAATGGAAAAATGTACCTCAACTTTCAAGGGTTCTTCCGGTCACTGAGGAAGGTAAATGTGCAGAGGAAAAAGATTCTAAGGGTGATACTGTGGTGGGTGCTAGCTTTGATATGGGGACGGAATAGATGAGTGTGAGAAGATCCCACGGGTTGGTGAAACACAAGAAAAGGTCCCCTATTGATGATATCTCCAATGACTCGGTTAATTCTGGCAACAAAATTGAAGGCATTAAAGCTACTAAGAAGATGAAGGATAAAGGTCTCATAGAAGACCCTAGTCACTTCTTTGATTTGAACCATATTCTTTAGGAGGACTCTACCAATTCCTTGGATACTAGGGATAGTGTTGATGCAGAGATCCAGAGCAAGGAAGACAAAGTGGATGAGCTCAGATGTTGCAGGAGCATGTGACTAAGCTGAATTGTAAATTTAACCGCCTAGCTCGATTCACTATCAAAATGATTCACAAGTCGAATCTCACTCTCTTAGATGTCATCAAGGAGGAAATGGACAAGAACACCATGGATGAAGGCCCCAACTGAATTGGGGATGATTTGTTAAACCTCCTAGTCAATAAATGGGAGGGAGTGGACAATTAGTGGTTGGGTCTGTGTTGTGCTATGTCTCTACTATTATTGGGTTGTGTTTGTGTCTCTCGTATGTTGTTACTGTAAACTTTTTTATGTTTAATGGTTTTTCTCCTTTTTGGCTCTTTAGGCTCATCGTGTAAAGGGTACAACACCCTGTAAATGTTGCTTATATTATCAAATGCAAATCTATATGATCATTAGTTTTTTATCACTTTCATTAGTTTCTTTGTTTAACTAAATATACTTAGAATAAAAAATCTATATTATTCTAAATAACCTAAATGATAATGAAATGGTAATGCAAAGTAGAAAAGATACTTAAAATAACAAATCTATATTATTCTAAACAACCTAAATGATGATGAAATGGTAATGAAAACTAGAAAAGATGCTTAGAATAACAAATCTATATTATTCTAAACAACCTAAATGATGAACCTTAGTAGATCAAGAAATTTACTTATTATGAACATTATTCAAAATAAGATGAACAATATCATACTTGTCCCATACAACAAGCGATCCACTACTCAAGTGTGTCTAAAGGGTTGTCTCTTACCTTCAGAGATCGAGTAATGCTTCATGATCAGCTCTACTAATTGTCCATAGTTCCTTTGTTTTTTGTTTAGCATGATGTCTCAATAACTTAACATTGTTGCTATAACAAGGTACGACTACATGAGAATGATTTTTTGTTTTTCATAGTCTTCAAATGCAGGTATGCCATTCTTTCTAATTATATACGTTCACAACCAAGTTCCAGCAACAATAACTGAACCTGTACGATACATGAACCCATCATCATTTGTCATTGGTTATGTTAGCTTCTTCTTTCCCTGTACACATTGTGTCAACCAATATTTTGATCCCTCTTCATTCCCCTACGGTGCTACAGCCGCATAGACATGTCCTGGTTGTACAAGATCTGAAAGATGGTCATAGTCAAGTGAACTTTCCATTTCTACATTCAATCCTCTTTGATTCTTCTACTTGAACCTTCAAATAAATGATCATCTTTTCCGTATTCTCAAGCTTTTGGGATAAACTATCTTTATCCTTCACTTCCTCAACAATTCTTTTCTTTAGTATTTTAATCTCCTTTTCGACACATAGTCTCTTCCACAAGATCTACTTCTTCATCATTTTTGGAATTCATCTCTGCAACATCTTCAATAGTTTCCATGGCCATGAATACAACCTTTTATCTTTCATCTCCAGTGATGTATTGATCCTCTTCATTTGTAATATAGCCTTCCTCATTTATGAAGAAATTCTTTTGTTTCCTCTGGGCTTTATTCCCTTTATGATATGTTTTCTTTTCATACTTTTTCTCAACATTGTTAGAATCTTGATAAGGACACTTAGCCATTAAATTTCCTACTTCACCATAATTAAAAAATTTGAAAGGTAACTTACCTTTATGATTTTTGAAACATCTTTGTAACTTTTTGACAAAATTTTCTTCTTTCAGATCTGATCCAACATCAAAATCTAGGTCAACTTGCTTCTTAGATGCTCTGAATGTCACCTCTTTCCTTATAGAGTTTTCACTATCAAACCTTATCTCATAGGCAATCAAGATTCCATGTAATTCAACCATCTTTAGAGAATTAAAATCCTTAGCTTCTTCAACAACAAAAAATTTAGAATCAAACCTTCTAGGAAGATATCTAAGTACCTTTTTCACAATCATGCTTTCTCTCAATTCCTCACCAAGACCTTTGATAGAGATGACAACTTCATCAACTCAGAGAAGGAATATGGGAATGTTTTCTTCTTCCTTCATTTTTAGACCTTCAAACTAAGTTCTATGAGTTTGAATCTTTATTTCTTTGACCTTGTCATCACCTTCATCTAGATGGTGTGCAATTAATCCCATACTTCCTTCATTGTCATGAACTGCATGACCTTCACAAAATCGGAGTTAGATAGATCACATAAAATAGCATTCCTTTCCTTAGCATTATTTTCATAAGCCTTCTTTTTGGCCTGATCTCTTGGAGGATTTTCAAGAATCTCATATCCACATGCAACTAATTGCCAAATTTCAAGACCTAGGACCATCAAGTATGCTTCCATCCTTACTTTCCAAAGTGCATAATTGGATCCATCAAAGAGTGGTGCCTTACTGGAATAAAATCCTTCTTGATCCACTAAGTGTTTCATCTAAAATATACCTCAAGTTTTTAAGCTTCTTCAAAGGAACTTGGCTCTAATGCCAATTGAAGGGCAGGCAACCTACTAAGAGGGGGGTGAATCAATAGATCAACTCAATTTAAAATTCCTTAATCCAACACTTATATTAACCAATCAAACAACTATTGATAATAAATAAACAACATAATCACACACATTTACATATGAGAACACCAAATATATGTAGAAACCCAAGATGGGAAAAACCATGGTGAGAATAGCTGCTTAGATCTACTGTCCAAATATAGCCTCACAAAGAAGGAATATAACAAGGGATTTTATAATATGAAGTAGGCACCAACCTATTGGAGACACCAATACCCAAATGTATTTGTAGGCACCAACCTACTTAGAGACACCAATCCCCAATACAATGATCTGAGAACCAATTCAATGAGTAGACCACCAATTCTATAGAATTACAAAGATAAAGCTTGTGGACCTTAAAATTTTATTACTTAGCTTACATATAGTTTGAAATTAATTTAGACACTCTACTACACTCCTTAAGATCTTTTGATGATGGCACACAATGATGGAGATGATTCACATGGAATAACACTTGCTCGTACACAAGTATATTCACTCACCACCTTCTCTTCAATTATCCTCGCACACTTCTATATATAGTTGCACAAATTTATGATGATTATATACAAGACATTGTATTAACATCACTCCATGTCAATCAAGGATCCACAATTAATCAGGGTGTCATAAGGTGGACCTAAATTCAAATTAAATGAAACATGTAACAGTTTGGCCCTAAATCATATTTGATTTCCAACTAAAGAACATGATTCCATGCACTTCCACATGAACCTTAACCTAGATCTATTTTATCACCAAACACTAAATTTAAACATCACACGCTATTAGTCATTGTCACATAGTACCAGAACCACCACTTGGTTGATAGACAGACACAGAGAGCCTTTTGCCACTTCAAAGTTCTTTCATGTTGAACATATCTTTTGGAGACTATGTAATATGATAAAACATGTACAGAAATACTCTACATTCAAACTGTAGAGCCAAATTCACCTTTAGGAAGAAATATTGAACATAATTGTATTGCTAGAGAAATCTCTTTTCCCTGAGCAATTGAACTGAAACATTTTGGATTAGACTTCTAAATCACTTCTATCAACATGAGTAGATGTAGTATGATACTACAGAAAATCCTCAACCCATTTTTTTAATATAGCTAGCAATATATATTTTCACAACTCAAAATGATATGATAGTACAACTTACATTCAATTCTCATTGATATTCAGTCATCAATGAACTCCTTTGACATCAGTGATAACTTTTGTTCAAATACCTCTTTCTATGTATTGGTTGTTCCTTCATCTAACCCACCAAGGTCAAACACCTTGTGAGGTGTAGGGAGCTCCTCCTTTTGTCTAATGGTTATCTCATCAGAGGACTCGCCAAGGGTGTCAAATTCCTTGCAAGTGCTAGGACATCCTTTTGTTTACTATTTTATTATTATTCAGTCCATGTATTGGATACATTATCACCTTAGTCTTATATGGCCTAGTACATAACATACATTGCTATATTATAATAAGGTTACTCTCCACACATCAACATAACAAAAAGCATTAAAAAATAATCATTTTCTCATAGGTAATTATAAATCCATATTCAGCATTCCATCTATTATCATGCATCCATTATTCATATCACATTTGTCAACCCAGTTCACTTTTTCTTACATCCATCTCTTACTTTCTCCTTCATTTTCCTTCCATCATATTTTTTTATCTTTGCACACCTTTTTCTTTATGTTTCATCTTTTGAGAGCCCACTCATGTAGTTTTTTGCATGCATAATCTATTGAGGGGGGATCATCAGCTACTTAACCTTTCATATTTCTTTTACCTAACTAGGACATATCATCATTTTCTTCATCTCTTCTAATTCATTATTCCTAGATGACTTTTCTTTTCTTTCAAATAGTGTTACTTTAAAAATCATCTCAAAGAGGGGCAAAATGTAGACACTAAAATAATTCCACCTCCACTATAATTATTCTTCACTAATCATCATCATTAGTACCCATTATTATTTCATCATTAACATCCATTATCATCTTATTATTATCATTAATCTATCGTTATTTAGTTAAATGTTTTCTTATTATTTAATTAAAATGAACAAATTATCCATCATTCAAATAAATAAATAAAATCTTACCAATAATCCTTATTCTATCATCATTTAATTAAATAATTTCTTATTATTTAATTAAAATGAACAAATTATCCATCATTCAAATAAATAAATAAATAAAATCTTACCAGTAATCCTTATTCTATCATCATTTAATTAAATAATTTCTTATTATTTAATTAAAATGAGTAAATTATCTTCTATTCAAATAAATAAATAATTAATTAAAATCCTCATTATTCATATATTCATGAAATATTTAAATAAAATATCAAATTCCTATTGAATGCACCTGGATACTAAGAGGGGGGTGAATCAGTATCTATAAAAACTTAAACCCTTCAACAACATACATATTTAGACTTTTAACAAGATCAACAACTTATAAACAGATCATCAACACTTAATCAAATCAACAATAATGAAAGATAGGGAAATGAGCACACATGCACAAGATAACACCAAATTTATGTGGAAAACTCAAAAACGGGAAAAACCATGATGATAAATCTCACAATATAGGAAGCTCATTGCTTATAAATGTTATAATTTATTTTAAGGCTCGCCGCCTAAGGAAGCACACTGCTCCCTGATGGACTTAAAAACTAAGGCACACAACCTTAGGGAAAGATATAAAGGACTTATAGTATTGAGGCACACAACCCCAAGACAAGACACAAATTGCAAAGACCTATTGAAGGGACTCATTGTCTAATAGCAAGAAACATGAAGATTTGGAAATGACAATATATTTCAACAATACACTCTACTAACTGAGGTGTTAAAGCTCATCTGATCTTCTTTTTTGCAAATTACTACATCATTCCATACTCGCACACCAGCACACACACTCTCAAATTGCAAATGATTTGTTCTTCCATTTATATCCTCCGCAAGATCACAAAACACCAATTAGGTTGGCCAAAATAGAAGATAAACAATAACCTCAACAAGTCAACCACAAAAACATAATGTGGCCCTATCTAGGAGATGGAGAGGACCAAAAACAAATTATTACAACTTCCAATGTGCTCCAAAACAACATATATTCTAGTGCACATCAAACCAAGTCGACAATAAGAAAACGTGAAGAAGAAACATGTAGCACAATATCAATCAGCCCACAAACAAACTTTCAACTAAATTTACTTAATCGAGTTCACAACAAGATAGGTCAGGACCCAAATACATCTTACCACAACCTCCAATTTTGGCACAGACCACCAAGCACATAGTGCAAGCAAGAGAACAAGCCATATCAGAAAAACATCCATAATTTACTAGAAAACCAACTCAAAACATAATGCAACACCAAAGAGATCAGGCATTGATGTGCGGATCACAAAGAGATGTTCCATGAACATACAACAACACTTCCATATAATTCTCACATATTCATGCCACAAACAACATCCACAAACCAAACAAAAACATAACACTTCAACTCAGAAGCCTAGAAGACACTGCCAAGAGATAGGACATTAACTAACCAAAGTTCTAGTAGTAAACACCATCACATGAAATTTGAACTAAGACACAACATAGGCACTTAGAGCACATCCATCAATTCGTAGGATTAGAAACATCAATGCGAAGAAATGTGGAGCATTTTTTGGACTAGCCCTAACAAGTAGTAAAACTGCCAACCTTTTGCAATTACCAAAAACCTCCTCAATAACATTGGTGACCTGAAAAGATAGGAGTACAACATCCACATAACATAAACACTAAATCCCAAACCATAAGACCATGTCTCCAAAGTTGGAGGAATGCAAAAATTTCTCCCAAATAGTCTTCAAAGCAACTTCATGTAGCATAAACTTTCACCAACATGCAGAGACCAGAACTTCCTTGTAGCAATAGATACTTCCTCAAGAACAATAAGAGACAACATATAACATAAAAGAGATCATCAACATCATCTCTCCAACTTTAGAAATACTTCTAAATCCTCATCTTAATATATCATCATGATATCATCTCTATTGTCAACAACCATAATAATTATGTCATTATCATCAGACAAGGCATGACATCCAACCATGAACATCAACAATATTATTGTTGGCACATCATCATTCATCCAACTAAGAACATATCATCATAAGTATCAACAAAATACAACTATAAGCACTAATGATAGCCCAAACTAAGTGTAGAAAGCAGTGACAACCAATACCAAACAATAATCTCATAAAAAATTTGTAACAATCCCCCCAAGTGTTGACATCAATGACAACCAATTCCAACAGTCTCCCCCTTTAGCATTAATGGAAACACACACTTGCACATTCTCCCCCTTTTACATCAAGGAAAAATTTCAAAAATATCTTCATTTAAATTATCAAGACACTCTCCCCCTTTGACCATTTGCACAACTATGCATGCTCCCCCTATTAGCAATAACCAACCAACTACCTACTCCCCCTGAGAGGTAGCACACATCAATCCAGGAGAAAAGTATATGACATGAATTTCTCCCCTGGATAGATGCACCATCTATACATCTAGTTAAAAAAAGGAGTGGCAATAACCCCTAACTTTTTCCAAAGATACTCAAAAGTATCCTTTGAAAGTGCCTTGGTGAAGATATTTGCAATCTGATCCTTAGTAGGCACATACTCCAATATGACTTCTTTCTTTGCAACCTTCTCCCTTAGAAAGTGATATTGGATAGAAATATGTTTGGTTCTTAAATGTATCACCAGATTCTTGGAAATATTTATTGCACTAGTATTATCACATAATATGAAAATGGGTTCATCATATACCACTTTTATGTCCTTCAAAGTTTGCTTCATCCAAATCACTTGGGTGTAGCAAGATGTTGCAAAAATATACTCAAATCTTGTTGTGGATAAGAACACTAAGTCCTACTTCTTACTGAACCAAGAGACCAATCTATCTCCTAAGAAAAATGCACTTCCACTGGTGCTTCTCTAGTCATCCACACATCCTGCCCAATTAGCATCAATATAAGCACTCAAATAAAAAAAATCATCCTTATACCACAAGCCATAATCTAGAGTTCCCTTCAAATATCTAAATATTCTTTTACTACCTTCTCATGAGTTTTCTTAGGATTAGCTTGATATTTGGCAACCAAACATACTGCATGCATAATATCAGGTCTAGAAGTAGTCAAGTATAATAATCATCCAATCATGGACCTATAAAGAGTCTAATCAACCTCAGATGACCCATTAGTCTTGCTTAAGTGACAATCAATAACCATGGGAGTACTTATTGGTTTGGAATCCTCCATGTCAAACTTCTTCAACATATATTTAACATACTTAGCTTAAGAAATAAAGATACCATCATCTAGTTGAACAATTTGAAGCCCGAGGAAGAAATACAACTCACTAATCATAGAAATCTCAAATTCTTTATGCATATCTTCTACAAACTTCTTACACATATTATCATCTCCACCAAAGATTATGTCATCAACATATACAACAACTATCAAAATCTTGTCTTCCTCTAGCTTAATGTAAACATTACTATTTGTGGTACCTTTCTTGAAACCTTGTTGAAGTAAGTACTTATCCAACCGAGCATACCAAGCTTTAGGAGCTTGCTTGAGTCCATACAAAGCTTTCTTGAGTTTTCATACCATGTCTAAATATTTTGATAGCTAGAAACCATTCGACTACTCAATGTAGACCTCTTCCTCTAAATCACCATTCAAGAACGTTGACTTGACATCCATCTGATAGACTTTAAAAAATTTATGACAAAAAAATGCAAGAAAAATCCTTATTGCCTCCATTTTTTCCAATGGAGAAAATTTCTCCTTAAAACCAATACCTTCAACTTGTGAATAAACCTTACATGCCAATCTTGCTTTGTTCCTCACAACTTCACCATCTTCATTTAGCATGTTCCAAAACACCCACTTTGTTCCTATAACATTCTTATTAGTTGGTTTGGGAACCAAATCCCATGTCATATTCTTTTCTATCTGATTCAATTCTTCTTCCATTACCTTCAACCAACCTTCATCTTTGCTAGCATCAACAAAGTTCTTGGGCTCTACCTTTGACAGTAAACACAAATTCACTTGCTCACTTGCTTTTACAAACCTTCTCTTAGTCAACACACCTTCATTCTTATCTCCAATGATCTAATCTGTAGAATGGTTCTTTTGAACATACTTTTTTGGAGTCTTAAGGGCCTTTTATAATTATTTTTTCTTCTCTTCTTTCTCTTCTTTCTCTTCTTCTTCTTCAATGTAGGGAGGTATATCAAATCCACAAACCTCTAGTTCTTATGAGATATGGCACAAGTCTTCATCTACCTTAACATTTGTGCTTTCAATCATATTTCCCAATCTCTTGTTGTAGCATCTATAGGCCTTGCTTCTAGTTGAGTGACCAAGAGATATCCCTTCATCACACCTTGAACAAAATTTCCAAGGTCTTCTTCATATCTCCTGATGTAGCATTTGCTATCAAAGACCCTAAATTATCTAATAGTAGGAGGTCTTCCATACCATATCTCATAAGGGTTCTTAGTGATATTGACCCTCAACTATACTCTATTAAGGAAATATATAGTAGTGTGAATAGCTTCCTTACAATACATATCAAGAAAATTAGCATCTCTCAACATAGCCCTAGCTAACTCTTGCACAATCATATTCTTCCTTTCCACCACCCCATTTTTTTTTAGGGGTTATATGAGCATAAAGATGTCTCCTAATACCATGATCTTAAAAAAAAAAATCAAATTTATTTGAAGTAAATTCACCTCATTTGAAGTAAATTCACCTCTTTTATCTGATCTTAAGCATTTGATCTTAGCATCCATTTCATTCTCACCTTTTTCTTTGAAAATCTTAAACTTATCAAAATCTTTTGATTTTTCTCTTAAAAATGTAACCCAAGTCATTCTAGAGTAATCATCAACAAGTAACATGAAATACCTTTCACCTTGTTGACTCTTTATTCTTGTAGGTTCATATAGGTTAGTGTGAATAAGCTCCAATTGCATTGTAGAATAACACTCCTTGCGCTTGAAATTTTCCTTTGTTTGCTTTCCCATTTGACACTCCTTGCATAATGTGTTTGTAGGCTTAGTTATCTTAAGCATATATCTCGCTGCTTGAGCAAAGCTAATCTTTACCATATTGTCAAAGTCAATGTATCCCATTCTCTTGTGCCACAACCAACACTCACTGGATTCAACCAATAAATATATTCTTTCATTTGCATCCTTTAGATGATAGACATTTCTATTTGTCCTAGTACCTTTTACAACTAATCTTCTAGACCCTACCTCCTGATCTCACAACCTTTGTCATGAAATGTAAGGTTATATCCTTTGTTGCACATCTAACTAACATTGAGGACATTATGCTTCAACCCTTTGACATAGAGGACATCCTCGGTCTTGTTATTTCCATCAACAAATATAGCACTCTTTCCACAAATTTGTGTTGACTCATCACCACCAAACTTAACAGCTCCACCATTACACTTCTTAAGACTGATGAACCTTCTCTTGTCACCAGTCATGTGGTTAGAGCAACCACTGTTAGTCACCCAAAAAAAAAATTCTTCCTTTGCATAAAAGGCAGTCCACACAACCATTGATCTTTCATTATTTGTGTCAGCCTACAAAGTACTAAACTTCTTATATTTTTCAATATCATCATTTTTTTCTTTCACAACCATGAATAGAGTTTCATCATTTGAATCATATCCTCATCTTTTGAAGAAAAAATAATCTCCTTGGAATAGAGACTTCTTTTAAACTTCTCTCTTTTGTTGCTATCTTTTGATTCCTTAAAACGACATTTAGAGGAAAAATGACCAATTCTCTCGTAATTGAAGCACTTGAAAGGTAACTTACCTTTGTATTTGTCAATGTATTTCTTCAATATTCTCAAAAAAAATAATTCTACCTCATCAAAGTCATCATTGTGATTTGTTGTTTCATCTTCTATATTTTACTAACTTTGAATGTTACTTCCTTCTTTGGAACATCTTTGTCAAATTCTCTCATTTCAAAGGTTGTGAGAGCACCAATCATTTCATTTACTGAATACTTGTCCAAGTCCTTAGATTGCTCAATAGTAGATGCCTTATGACTATAAGATTTAGGGAGAGATTTTAGAACCTTCTTCACAATCTCATCTTCTTTCACTTCTCCACCAAGACCTCTGATGCCAGAAACTACTTCATCCACCTGGAGCATATAACTAGCAATATCTTCATCCTATGTCATCCTCAAGGTCTCAAATTTTCTCTTTCATATTTGCATCTTGGCTTGCTTCACTTTATTATCTCTTCCATAAATGTTTCTCAACTATTTGCATACATCCTTGATAGAACTACAACTCATCACCTTCAAAAGTTTTGATTCAACCAACCCACACATGATAGAATTATTTTCCTTGGAATTGTTCTCATACAGCCTAGTCTCAACTGGATCTATTGGAGGAGTAGCAAGAGTAGTGTAACCATCCTTGATAGATTACCAAACACCAAACCCTAGCTAGTTTAGATGCCCTTCCATTCTTACTTTCCAAAAGGTGTAATTTTTCCCATCAAACCTAGGACCCTTGTAAGATCCATCATGTGCCATATTTTACCTTTCCTCAAGTGATTAAGCTTCTTCAAAGGAACTTGGATCTGATACCAATTTTTGAACACACCAAGATATTGAGAGGGGGGTGAATCAATATCTATAAAAACTTAAACCTTTCAAATCTTAAACCCTTTAATAACATGCATATTTATACTTTTAGCAGGTTCAATAACTTATAAATAGATCAACAACACAATCAAATCAATAGTAATGAAATATAGGAAATTGAACGCACATGCACAAGATAACACCAGATTAAATACATGGAAAACCCAAGAAGGAAAAGACCACAGTGAGATTTGAAATCTCACAATATAGGAAGCTCACTACTTACAAAAATTACAATTTTGTTTTAAGGCTCACTACCTAAGGAAGCATGTTTCTCCCTGATGGACTTGCAAGCTAAGGTGCACAACCTTAGGGAAAGATATCAAGGACTTTCAATACTAAGGTGCACAACCCCAAGGAAAGCTACAAATTACAAGGACCTTCTAAAGAGACTCAGTGTCTTATGGCAGGATACATGAAGATTTGGAAATTACAACATATGTCAACAATAAAATTTGTTGATTGAGGTATTAAGGCTCATCTAATCTTTCTTTTCTATAACTTACTACATCATTTTGTACTCGCACACCATCACACACTTGCTCAACTTGCAACTGATTTTTTCTTCCATTTATATACTCAGCAAGATCACAAAACACCAATTAAGTCAGCTAAAATAGAAGATAAACAATAACCTCAACAATTCGGCCACAAAAACATTATATGGTCCTATCTAGGAAATAGAGAGGACCAAAAATAGATTATTACAACTTCCAATGTGTCCCAAAAAACATACACACTAGCGCACATCAACCCAAGTTGGCAACAAGGAAACATGAAGAAGAAATGTGTAGCACAATATCTGTTGGCCCAAAAACAAACTTTTAATTGAATTTACTCAATGTGGTTCTTAACAAGATAGATTAGGACCCAAATACATCTTAACATAACCTCCAATTCTAGAAAGACCCCCAAGTGCATAGTGTAAGCAAGAGAACAATCCTCGTTGACCAGACATCCATAATTTATCAGAAAAACAAGTCAAAACACAATGCAACACCAAAGAGATCAAACACTAATGTACAGATCACAAAGAGATATTCCATGTACTTCTTTCACATAATCATACCACAAACAACCACTACAAACCAAAAAAATATAACACTTCAACTCAAAAGTTCAGAAGACACTGCCAAGAGATAGAACATTAACAAACCAACTTGCGATAAACACCATCACATGAAATTTGAACTGAGACATTGCACAAGCACTAAGGGAACATCCACCAAGCCATAGGAGCAAAAACATCAATGCGGAGTATTTTCTGGACCAACCTTGACAAGCAACAAAACTTCCAACCTTCTACAATTACCAAAAAACTCCTTGACAACACTGGTGACTTGAATAGATAGGAGTGCAACATTCACAAAACATAAACATTGAATCCCAAACCGCAAGACCATGTTTCCAAAGGTAGAGGAATTTGGAGCATTCTCCCAAACAGTCTTCAAAGCAACTTCTTGTAGCAAAAATTTTCACCAACATGTGGAGACCAAAACTTCCTTGTAGCAACACATACTTCCTTAGGAACAATAGGAGAGAGCATATAACATACTAGAGACCATCAGCATCATCTCTCCAACTTCAACAATACTTCTAATCCTCATCTTAATATATTGTCATGATACCATCTCTATTGTAAGCAACCATACTCAATACTTCTTTCACTATCATCAGACAAGGCATGACATCCAACCATTAACATCAACAATATCAGTGTTAGCACATAATCATTCATCCAACTAAGAACATATCATTATAGAGTATCAACAACATATAACTATAATGTAATGCCTGAAATTGTCTACCCAAATATATAGCTAAGGACAAGACACAAACCCCAAATTTTCAATCACAACACAAGACCAATACACATAATTTGTCTTCCAAGAAATTATGGGGGAACCTAAGGGGCCAAACCTATTCCTCAGGGGCTCATCTTTGATGGCCTTGCCTACGTGATGCACAAAGGAATCATAGTTTGATAACTAGAGTTTGCTTCAACTCATATTTGACTGACCAACAGTAACGCATGTCATCTAGGTTTTATTCACAACTAGTATACCAATACTTTTAGCTAATACATGCAAAGGACCATAATGGTTAAAATATGAAAGACACATTGATAATAATTTGATCATATAATTCATCTGACAACTTTCAGCTTGTTGATCACGATGAGACAAGGTAAAATTTAAAAACTTAGAACTCTTACATCCAATATCCAAATTTTAAAATTCAATATGTTTTGGAAAGGTGGAGGAACCAACTACAAACCCAAAAGGAATTTTGTATAAAAATTAATCAATAAAAAGTAGTTCAACTTGCAACTAAACTCACTAGATTCCTATAACATGTTGATTTTCAACGAAACAAGGCCGAATTAAAACAAGCATAACTCTCTCATCCCTTGGCCAATTTTAAAAACTTAATAAGTTACGGAAAGGGAAAAGAACAAGGAATAAAACCTAGAAATAGTTTAGCATGAATCCCAAACATGTACAAGCAGTTTTTTGCAACAATTTTATTTAGAAGATTTAATAGTTTCCTAATATTTAACACAATACATCATTTATACACTCAAAACTATTAAATCAAACAATATAACTATATTATTCTAATTTATACCAAATCAATCACCATAGATTGAAATTATTATACAAGAGTGACAAGTAGATAACAATTTAATTATAATGATCATCAAATCAATAACTAATATTCACTTTTTTTGTACCAAGAATATCTACATCTTACTTTTATACATACAATAATAAATCAATCATAACTAAAATGTCAAGAAATAATTATATAAACTTATAAAAATAAAATTGATAACTATTAATTAATGAACCTTTGACTAAGGATATCAAAACATATACCACTACCTAATATCTCCGAAAAAATGGTGATCAAAATCATCAAATAACAAATTTATCCAAAAAAAATCTAAAACAATAACCTATTATATTATCTCAATCATTCTTCTACTACATCTTTTCTACTACATCTTGTTCATATTATAATTAATATGAACCTCAATTAAGTTAATTCAAGAATTTTAAATCTTACATCCAAGATAAAATTTAAGTTTCTAGTATCATATTCAATAGTTTTAACTCTACAAGAATGTTGTAAATATCTCTCTTTGCACAAACCTTATAACTAAAAAAATTAAGTTGTTACTTATTAAATGAATACATCGGTTATGTGGTTTTATCTATGGTTGTTTTGTAATATCAAAGAGCTTACATTTTTCTACATATGTGAAAAGATCAATAGCTAACGCTTGTTCCTCATTAGCAACATGACTAATTGTATTTGTTTTAGAGTTAAACTCATGTAAACAATTAACAATAATTTCCCTTATGTAAAATTGTATTGTCAAATACATTTTTAATTTCAAATCTTTTGTATTTGACTTATATATATATCAATGCTAATTAGATTCAAGATGCCAATTGTAGTCACCAACTGCTTTATAAATAAACATTGAGTTGTATATATATATATATATATATATATATGCTAATATATGCTAATTGGATTGAAGATGTCAATTGTAGTCACCAATTTCTTTATAAATAAATGTTGAGTTATCTAGCCACTTTAAACAAAACTATGGCTTAAATTCACCTACATCTATGTCGATGGAGACAGCTGCAAACAAATAATAATAATAACTTTAAATCATGTTGATCTAATTGATTGTGGCAATAAGGGTGTTTTTAAAATATTTTAAATAACATCAACATACTTCTGGATAAGTGACTCGCTATAGGAATAAAATAGCAGAGACTCATTGAGTCGATTGACCAAGGCATGGCTAAAAAATTTGCATGATAGAAAGACTCAAAAGTGAATATAATCTCTTACTACATGCTACAAAGAAAATATAATATTAAGTAGTCATTAATTTAATGAATGGAAACTAGATTTTAATCTCCCTCTATAGGGGTACTATGACTGTTTTGTTTGTGTGTTCTTATTTACCCATGAACCTCAGAAATACACTCATTAACATTGGCAACAAAATAGGAAAATACATAGATCGAACAGTATCTAGAGATGGGAATTTTTATTTTGTTGGTCTATGTATTAAGATTGATCTGGAACTGCCATCCTGCCTAAAGAGTATTGCCCTTTAAGGTGGGTGAAGTGTCACTTTGCAAAGGGTTTTTTAAAAGATACCAAACAAAACTAGAGAACCATTAAGGAAAAGATGATAAAATAATTCACTCAATCCAATCATCGAGCTAAATTCAACTATTATCAAAATTTTGTTTCAATTTTAAAATACACAATGTAAAGAAAAAAACTGAATTAATGCCTCACTCTCCAAAACCCTATCTTTCTCTTCCTTCAAATTCTGACATGCAACGATATGTCCTTTCTTCATGCCTAGAAATAACTCAAGTTCAAACCTTTGTTGGTATGAACATGGCGTAGTCATCTGGTATGAGGGCGACCCACAAGGAAATGAATGGTTGCAATTTCAAAGTCTTTGCTGAGCCCAACACCTCTATATATTTTATTTCTTGAACCTCTACTCCTTGCCAAAATGAAATGCTAATCCAATCCTTCCAGTCTGTGGCTTTACATCCTTATATATAACATAGTGTTCTCGAGGCATGTTTGAGCCTGAATCAACTTGATGCATAAAATGCTAGGCAGTATCTTCCATGATCAATCTTCTTCAGAATGTCCATCCATTTCCATTATCATCAACTTGGCTTTCTTTTGAAGCTTTTCTGCAAAAGTAAGATAATGTGCCATACTCGACACAAGCTTTAGATATTACCCCCCCCCCCCTCCACCTTTGAATATTCTACCTCTCCTCAAGATATAGAGAGATTTTCCCCACCGCCAGAGTAGATGTTGAGGTTTACACATAACTCCAAC